>LQRL01106559.1:568-31699 GCA_001703475.1 Hydroides elegans | reverse complement strand
TGATCGATGTTATTCTTATTTCAGGTTGAAGGCCGAACCTAGGTCGTACCAGGTGTCAGCAGATGGGCCGAGCGGTAGTTGGTTCCGAAACATTCTGAAGCGCCACCCAGAGCTGAAAGAATCGAGACCGTAGGGCAGGGCGCCTGCAAGACTTGACGCTATGTCCGAGGAGAACATAGATCAGTTCTTTAATTTACTGGATAAATACTGATTGAGTTTTTTAACATAAATTTGTCATGTATCTGTTACATTTCTATAGATATACATATTTATAACCTATATGTTTCGAATATCGTTTCAGACGCAGAAATCAAACGACTGGGCCCTGAAGGGAAACCTGAGCAGGTTTTCAATACAGACGAGACATGCATCGGTAAAAAAAGAGTTGACCAATACCGAAAAGGTCACATGAATAGTGGGTCAGCCCAGTCATCAGCGAGAAGTACTCTTAAATATATTTTTTCTTATAAAGTATTAAATTTATGTAACATGTCGTTGTAATGTTCATTTAGCAAAAAGTCAAATTACACATTTTTATCTATCCAATTGATAATACATCATACCACCACATGATTGTTTTTGTAAGGTTTATTTCTTTTTGAAGATGGCTTCATTTAACCACACCACCAGATGGTATCATTATATAGTATTGTTTAGAATTATTCGTCATGATTTATGCATTAATATTTTAAACGGCCAAGCTTTATGTTTAAATTCGATAATGAAATTTAACTATTTTAAGTCTATAAATATTGATAAGTAGTTTAAATTTATTTGGTAGTATTTTGATTGTTAAGTCTCAATTGATCTTATTACGAACTTAATATGGATTTATTCAGATATGGGCGTTTGGCGCCTAGAAGCTTGTTCGATACGCCTGGTTCGCAACGTATTTGCGCAATCTGGCATTGTGCCATTTAATCCGTTGGCTATCGACGGATCGTACCTTAAGAAGGCTAAAAATGTGCAAGGGTACTATAATAACTTACACACTATTTAAGTTATTTCATCGGGTGTACATAAGAAACTTCGCACGAATGTTAAAGGTATTAGCCGTTTTTCAATGACAAAATTGTATATAACATGTTAAAACTAATCAACAAAAGCTGTTAATGATATGTTTATTTATGTATTAACAAATATCCGGTCAATTTAATCTAGCATGTATGCAGTTTAGGGATACAGCAAAGAACTCTTCGGCAACACGACTGCTTTTACTCATTTTTCTACAGTGCATATATTTTTATGCACCTCTTTAACATAGTTTACATGTTTCGTTTTATTAGGATTCATCTATAGTAATATTTAAATATATAGGCGGATATAGTTTTATTAAGATCCAGTATGATTTCTAAGAAGAAAATAAACGTGGTTAGTAAACATAAATGTAGGTTCTTTTTATAATTTAAGCAACTTATACAAATAATACTTAACTTGAATAACATTAGATATCAGTTAATTGTTTATTATAGCATAAATTTACCAACTATCTACTTTTTACAGATCAAACGTTGAAGTCGAGACGTGACAGCAGTGCGGGTCGTTAAAGAATCCCCTTCTGTCTCTGAGCAGACTGACACCTGAGCAGCAGGCGGCTTTCCGTACCTGGCACCTAAGCCAAGGGTACGGAAAAGAACCACATTTAGTGGAGCAAGAGTTGTGTCAGGTTATGACATTAGGGACAAGGTGTGCCAATCTGAAAGTTAAATATTAAGTAAATTATGTAAAACTAATTTCAATCTCTTATATTGATTCGTATTTAAAAAGTTATCTTGAACATAAATTTTAAGTCTTGTTTAATGACTTCAAAAGCTCTTGATTAATAGTGATTGTCAGCAATTATAAATATATCTATTTGAAAAGAATTCTACTACGCTCGATAAAGTACTAAATTAACATACTATATGTTTCTAGATTTCTGTTTCTTAACAGAAACAAAAAAAACAGAGAAAAGAGAAGCAAGCTCCTGCCTCTCCAAAAAAATCAGTGACGTCTCAATCTCGGATGACAGTGAAATCAAAAACAGAAAAAACAGCAAAAACAAAAAAAAACGTAAATCAAGTAATCGAAAGTAGCGTTAGCGTTGATATTAAAAGATTTATTGCATTATAATTTGGTAAATATGAATAGATAAGATTTTTTTTCAAATCATGCAACACAATCAATGCAATTTATAAATAGCTTGGTTCAACTATTTTTGTGAATACAATTTTAAACATGATATGAAACATAACAATACAAATTTCATACATTCAATTGATGTATTTTTAACAGGACGATTACATCACGGACCAGAAGTCGTCGACACGAAGGACGACAGCTCTAGTGTTCTCGATGATTTTTTTTATTTTAAATTTATCTAAAATTCAGTAATGAGTAAGATACCAAAAGGTGTATATAATTATAATCAACTAATGAATACAACGGTCAAAATAATAACGCAAAGTATACAATGAAAAATAATAAACATTCTTAAGTTATTGAATTTACATATTTCACTGTCCAACCGCTGATATTCCGGTGATTGTTATTGATGTAGGCTCTCACAATTGTTATTTTATTTGATTTTATGTTCACCATATACATTCATTACAAATATGTGTATTTAATCGGGCATAACAAGTTTTTTCATTAATTCAAAGAAATAAATTTGAAAGAAAACTTCCGTCATTGTCATTGTCATTTATCAAGTTTAAATTAGATTTATCTTTGTATGTATATTTTCCTCTATGTTAGGAAAAGGAAAAACCGACAGTACCTGCGGCTGCAAAGAAAGTCCACTCAAAAGAACCGGCTATGGAAAAGAATGCCAAGGTAGTTTTACCATTAAAAAGCTATATTTTTTATTAACATTTGGTGTATTTATTTTGTTTGATTTCACTAAAACATTCTGTGCAATAGATAATAACACTTATTTTTAATCTTTGAATATATTTATTCTGTAATATGTGTATGTTATTCTTGTCAAATCTTGCTAAAGTGAACTCATGCTAATTTTCGTATATTGTGTTAATTTATGTTCATAATTCATGGGATATTATTTGTTCAGGAGCAGGTCAACCAGCGCAGGCACGACCCTTTGGCGACAGGGCTGAAGTTAGTTCGGTCTTACCTTGTGAAGTCGACCGACAATTGCTCGCGATGGGGCACAGAGTATATAAATGACAATGTAAATTTATTACTTATGTTATATTTGTATGTGTATGTTATAACGTTATGTCTTAGCCACATAATTCCAACATTATTTTACAACATAATGTGATAGATCTTTCTTTATTTGTTCTATATTGATTTTACTTCTATTTATTTCAGATCATTGACGGTTACTTGAAGGTGCTTTCAGTGAAGGCAAATCAGGAGGGGCACATTCTGTATTGCCTTCCGAGCTTTTTGTTTCCACCGTGGCAAAGTCACGATATCAAACAATGATTGTATTTGGATGTTTATTTTATTGCATTTAGATTATATTTACAATATGAAACACTACATATATATATCGTCATAATATTTCGCTCTTTTTTTCTCTTGAAGATTCCTTTGGAAGATTTCGAATGGGTCTTTTTACCCATCTGCGCCTCCCAGCATTGGCTGCTGCTAGCTGTGGAGAAGTGGAGCACCGTGTATGTGGTGAACTCCATTCCGAATCGCAAGAGTACTGGAGAGGTGTTCGATATGGAGACAGACGCCCCAATCATTGCTTTCTAGGTCAGGTGGCATCAACATTGTTAATGTTTTGACGAGTCAAAAAGCCAAAAAGAAACATATATGCCATAATGAAGTGATACATGGACTAACTTGTCTTTCCTATTCATACCCATCTCATTTTTAATGGTACCATTTTTGTTAAACTCTATTTATTAATGAGGGATATTAGCAATCTGTAATATGAAAAAAGTGATTTTGGTGAATAGGAATCCTATATATACCAAGTACATGATGTGTGCATGATCAGCACTAGATGACTTCTGTTACGTTTTGACGAGTCAAAAAGTCAAAACGTATATATACCATAATGGAATTAAAATATGAACTAACGTGTCGTTTCAAAGATATAATATTATTCATATCAACTTCATTTAAACGAGAGTGATATTCTAATAAATATCAATGTGAATCAAACATAAGAGCAGGTTTAAATATTCACTATTAATTACTATGTGTAATTTATATTTTGATGCTTAAAATTCCATATAAAGTATCCATTGAATTTGCATATCTGTTTGATAAAAGTGATTTTGATGAAATTAAAAAAAAAAATAAACAGACTTTATAAAGACATGCCCGCTTCAAACATATACCCCATCTATCGCTAGGACCATTGTATAAGTACAAGAAGACATCGATCTATCGTGTTTTAAATCATAATGTCTCCGGTTTCCCAGTTTCCCCAATTATCGGAACTAAAAATTCTATCAACCAACATAAAACAGGCTGCAATATGCGTTTCCGAAACCTGGCTTGACGATTCTGTTACCAACAACAAGATATTCATGCCTAACTACTCTACTGTGCGTAAAAACCGTAATCGACAGGGAGGCGGTATCGGTTAATATATAAGAAATGACCTATCTTTTAACGTACTTTCGAATTTACTGGATTCAACACGAGAAGCGGTATGGTTAGATTTCCTGATGGCAAAAAACCAAACATATGCTCCTATGATCAATCTACCGCCCTCTAATACTACATCAATTCCTTCACGAATTCTCGGTAGCTCTCAAAAAGGTATTAAACAAGAGTCAATATTGAAAATTATTCTGGGTGATTTTAAACAAGAGTCAATAGAGTCAATATTGACACTATTCTGGGTGATTTTAATACATGCATGAAAAACTAAGACTCAGTAATGTGTTTATCATATTTGTCTCATATGTCAGCATAAAGATATACTCAAACCATCGATTCTCCTACCAGGGTTTCGAAAACCCTTATTGATCATATGCTACAAAAATGCACAGTCCAGTGTAATCCATACTACCCTTAGTGACCATTCACTCATCTATTGCACTCACACAAAAGTGAAACCAACATTCAAAGCTCATAATACAGGTACAATTCCGTCCATGAAATAATATTCACCAAAAAACCTCTTAAAACGATGGAAAAAACTAATAGGAGCCAAATATTTACAACGCAATGTCCCGATAAAGCATAGTCTTGTTTAAAAAAAAACATATTTGCCAACATCGCACCATTTAAAGCGAAATACAACGCAAAATGAAAAAAAGCTAAGGCCGATTACCATCGCAGCAGTTTTGAAGAAAGCATACACTAAACCAAAAAGCTCTCAAATCGCCTGAATATAAAAATAAAACGAAAGAAAACAAACGAAACATGAACATTGTACGGCATATTTTCGGTAAAATCTGCTACAAACCTCTAGATATACATAATATACATTACATTATATACTACATAAACCAGTTTTTTTACCACGATTGCATCGAACCTCTGGTTTCTCAAAATCAGTACGGGCTCAACTCTATGTATGATCTGTGTTATGCTCAGGAAGAAGATTACTAGCAAAAACCTTCTAGGTTTCACATCCGAATCAGATAAAAACTATCCCGGTATCAATTTATATTGATGAAACTTGAGCATTTATTAAGAGTCGCGTTTAATGAATACTAAAGCTCTAATTTAATAGTGTTTGACAACAATTGTAAATGTATTTATTTCAAAAATCTTCTACACTGGGTATGGTATTAAAATTAGCAAGAATTGTGTTCTTAGATCTTAGGTTCTGAAAAGAAACCAAGAAACCGGTGATAAGATTAGCAATCATTTGTCACTCTGCCAAAACACTCGGTCTAAGAGGACAGTAAAAACAAAGACTTGGTTATTCAAATCCTTAATCATGTACTTTAGACTTTTTTATGCTTAATATTTTCTAACCAAGCGAAACAATCAATGCAATTGATAACTAATTTTTGTCAAATATTTGCTGTTAATACTTCACTGGTTTTACGATGAAATGATTTCTTAAAAAAAGAGGTTATATGATCAGGAACGTGAGAAGGTTTAGTAATTATCATCCATAACTCAATATTTCAATTAGGAAGGACTTTGCTCCGTCGATGTAGAATATAAACGAATGAAAATTATAGAAACCTGGTTTGTGCGATTAAGGAATGGTAGAGGCTGGCAAGATGTTATGTGCAGGACAAATTTGAAGAAAATTGACCTACATTTTATTCGAAAGTTTTGCAATGATACACAATATCTATCCACTTTAAGAAGCTTCTACAGAGACATTTTAGACTGTATTAAACGGTGGATGAACATTGTGAAATATCATTTGGATAATATAAATATATTAGTAGAAAATAAACTTTCGCAAAGAATGTGTTATTACTTGGATGCCTTATGATGAATTCAATCATAAATATGTTATTTGAATAACATACCTTACATATTTTAGTCTAATAAACATAATAAAAGGCATTGAAACAAACCCATTGAAATTATTCGAAGCACAAGTAGAAGACACAAGCCAAGAGCCTTGGTATTGTTTTGACCGGAATATGACCTCTAACCACCGAGATCGAAAATAGATGCCGAACCTTCATATTCAATCTACGTAGGATACGTATTATACGAAGATTCATAACGCAAAGCGCATGCGAGAAGCTAGTCCATGCATTAGTATCGTCTCGTGTGGACTATGCCAATGCTATACTCGCAGGTCTCACAAATACCATGTTGAACCCATTGCAAAGTATGCAAAACATCGCCACCAGGATAGTTACTGAATCGCGCAAGTTTGATCACATATCCCCTGTTTTACATATCCCCAGACTTCACTGACTCCCCATAGATTCAAGGATAGAGTTCAAAGTTAAAAGTATAACTTTCCGTTTCATCAATGTACTCGCCCCACCCTACATGCAGGATTTGATGATTCAGAAACAAACATCAAGAACCCTTCATTCGATAACAAGGATGGCTCTTTCAGAGTCCAAAAACAAGGACTAAAATGTATGGCGATCGTGTATTCTCGGTGATAGCCCCACTTTTGTGGAACATATTTCCTTTGACTTCACGAGAAGAAAGTAATTTCACTCAATTTAAACGCAATCTTGAACGCACCTGTTGAAAAAGCGTATAACACATAATTGGGGTTTATCTTATATCTTATATCTTATCTGTTCTAGTCATGTACTGTCTTAACGTTGTAACTAACGTTGTTTTTGTAAGTGCATGTGAATAATCTAGAAACAGACATAAAATAATTGCAGAGGCGCCTCCCGGAGATTATTTCTGGTCGGCGGGGTTGGAGTAGAATAGGCTACTAAGATGTCCGCGTTAGCTCTTGCCAGGCGCTTATTGGTGTTGCCGCCTTCATATGGAAATGAGGGTTTATCTTAAATGGAACATGTCAATGCCAATCCTTCCGGTATTGACTTACAAAGTTCCATCTGGTTCCAATAGTGTAAGCTCCGATTTATCCATTACTGCTGATTCTCAGTCTACGACCTCATTGGCTCTAGTTTTTCGGTTGCAGCACTCCCGCCTTCAAACGACGGTACTTCTGTTCTTCCAATTTCGACCCCATACGTCGTTGATTCTGTTTAAAAAATCACTCCGTACACTGATCTTTGAAATAAATTTTGTTTTCTCTAGTTGAGTAAAGGATGAATATTATTGAAAATAACAAAATTGCGGGACAAAAAACTGACCATTCGTTCTCTGAAAGCATGAGAACGAACAGAAATGTAATGTTATCAACAATAGTGACATTGGAGGTTAACAATTTAATCAATCAAATCCTTCTTGATAATGAATACATGTCATTATTTCAGCAGTTATAAGCAATACAGCGTCATTGGGTAGACGAAACCGATTCAAAAACTTTACATCATTAACACCCCGAAGAGATTCGATCCTTCTTGAATAACATCCTCAATAGACATCCATATATTTAGCTAATTTTGCATTGGTTTTAATTAATAGATCAAAATGTAACCATTCAAATCAAAGTAATTTACTTTGTGGGTAAAGATGGAGCACAAGAGTCCATCGAGCTTTACAAACTATGTACGCAAAAGAAAGATTTTGAAAATAGTAATTTGGAAATAAGATCACTCAAACCTTTCAGCGTAAATCATTAGGTGACGAGTTACATCTTGTAAGCGGACGTAGAAATAAATGTGATAAAGCATTCAATTGGCAGTGCACATCATCAAAAGCCTTCTATTCGATCAAGCCTTCTATTCGATCTCAGTGACTGTTAAACTGCTTGCTTTGTTGTATAGTTTCTAACATGTTCATTGCTTGTGGATAAGTTATTCTAATTATGTCTTTATATGAAAAAGGCTAAGCGACGAGCAGATTGAAACTGCGCAGCTCTATATTGCTATTAACCCCAACAAGATCATCCAATCCGTAACCGTTCATGAAAAGGTCGGGACCCCAGCGAGTTCGGGCATCCATGTTTCGGGGATTAATGTTGATAAATATGTTTCAGAAATATAGTAAAGTTGAAATGGATTAATCTAAATCTTAAATTACTTGATTTAAGGTTCATAGGTATAACAAAAATGCATTTTATTCTCATCAAACTAAGATGGAGTTAATCATTCGATTTAGTTATATATCAAAAGAATTAGTAACATATATAACATATATTATTGTTACAGACACCACATACAAAAGTGCCTTGCATGGGTGATGTTTTTCGAAGGACCGATCATCGAAGTCGAATGGACGAATACAGCCCAACAGGTCGGTGGTGATGATTATGGGCCGTCATGATTGAGTTTGCAACCTCCATTTGCCATGATAGAGATCCAGTGTGTGCACAATACAAGCAAGAAAAGATATGTGAACATCTTCTACAATCCGTTCAAAAGTCATTCATGGAGTACCCCTCTTGTCACATACCGAACCGTGGCTGGAATCACAACACACACACTCAATATTAATGATCTCAGTTCATGAAAAGTGTAGAATTCGTGCCAAAGAACTTATTTCGATGTAATTTGTGTATGCGCCAGGGTGGAGCCAGATTAGCTCCATTCTATCAAGTATTTGTTATAACTAAAGTGGCAGTTCAATAAATGAGCGGTTAAGATTTATTTGTAAAAAAAGGGTTTGAATATGAAATAAATAAAAGCTTTGTTTCTACATTTAAACAGGTTGTCATTAGAATTAGCTAGTTACTAAGCTTGAAGTATTCGGTTTTAATATTACTGTAAATGATTTTGATAACCGCAATCGTTAAGCCGCTTCTCAAAAACCAGGTCTTGATCTCATTCACAAAAACTATAGGCCTGTATCAAACCTCGCATTCATTTCGAAACTGATTGAGCAAAGTGTTATATTTCAATTAGAAAAACACTATAAAGACGATGATGATAATCTACAATCAGCGTATCGACCACACCATTCAACAGAAACTAGGGATGCTAGACCTGAGCGCGGCCTTCGACACGATCAACCATGATATAATGCTCGAACGCTTCAGCTCATCCCAGGGTATTGCTACACCAGTCATCAAGTGATTCGAATCCTATCTCCGATGACGCACCCAATGAGTAGTAGTCGATAGTTGCATATCGGAGCCGATTGCAGATGATTACGCTGCCGTACAGGGTTCTAAAATTTGATGCCGCCTCTATAAAAAATACGTTGAATCCCCTTGAAAAGCTGCTCAAACACTCCGACTGCTCCAATCATGGCTATGCGGATGACAGTACTATTTAGAAATATGTGAATCCGGCGTCCGAAAGCTGTGGAATACACATTAGAAGAGGTGCAATCATGGATGCTAGCAAATAAATTGTGTCTGAACGATTCAAAGACAGAATATATTGTTTTTGGACAAAATCGTTACACTAAAGCCATGCCTGAGTGTTCCCTACAAATTGGTGAATAGAAAATATAACCGGCACTGAGTATGAAAAGCATTGGTGTTACCCTTGACTCTAATCTGAATTTCAAAGAACACATCACAAATATTAGGATAGCATGCAGGTTTGACATACGGAGAGATAAGCTCATACGCCGCTACCTCGACGAAAACACCGCCAAAAGATTGATGCTCGCCACTGTTATAAGCAGATGCGACAATTGTAACTCATTGATTGTCAATCTGCCTGATTAATATATCAAGCATGTGCAACGTGTGCAAAACGCAGCCCAACCTTAAAACCCCTACACTGGTTGCCTATTTGATATCGCATTAGATACAAGATCTGTGTTATTGCTCATAAATGTGTGTATGTCAAAGCACCAAAGAATACTACAACATATTCATATGCAAATATGAAGGATTTAGCTTCAATTTGATATCAAATTCGAAACAATTGATAAAGTGATAAATGTGTTAGACTACAGCGTACGTTTCTTTAGAGATGAGGGAAGGAGAACAAATTTCACAGGTTTGTGCATAGGTCATTCAGCTCAATATAAAGGAATGCACAATTTTTGAAGTTGGATTTTAATAGACTATATGTGCATGTCTATTCGAGACGTTTTTGCACATTGAAAGTGAGTATTTATTCTTTCTGTTTGATTTGAGATAATTGAAGATATTGTAATGAATATTTAGATGCTGTCATCAGTAAAAATGTCATTATTAGGTGTTCAAGAATTAATTTTTGGTAAATTACAAAATGACCAAAAACTGCTCGACAGTGCTGTACAGCATAGAGTGATCAGTCGACAATTTCAAAATTAAATCCAAATTTATTCAAATTGTTAATGTAAAAATTTCTCTTAGACCAGGATGTTGCAGAAAGGTTACATCGCCTGAGGAAGACCGATACATAGCGAATATAGTGTCAAGAAATAGGCGAGTGTTGTGTTATATTTTAATGAGCGTTTTCAAATAAAGGGTTGAATAATTCAATGTTTTATTCACATGTCACAAGCATATTTTGGTTCAATTTCAAGCAAAGAAGAAAGAAATCAAGTCAGGCAGACGCGCGGGGCTGTTGCTCGGAACGTTAGTTATACGGTAATGAACCAAGGCCGGAAGTAGGTTGGCTTCAACTCCCGAGCAGCACCCAAAAAAACATCACCTTACTCCAGGGCAGAAGGAAATCCGCTTGCCCTGGGCCAGGGAGCATGGGGCTGGACCCGTCAAGATTGGAAGAATTGTACCTTTTTACCCGTCAAGGTTGGATGAATTGTACCTTTTTACATATGATTCAACGTTTTTCGGCGAAGCCAAGATAGAACAATTCGTGTTTGGCACCGTCGTGGCGAAAAGTGCTATGCGGAGAACGTATTTGACACGAGCGAATCATTTGGAGGTAGAGGAATCCTCATGCGGGTTGACATCTGTATCGTAGGTCGTTCCAAACTAGCGATTATTCGGCAAAATTTGAATTCTCAGCGGTACATAACGGATATCCTAGAGCCATATGTTCTTCCTTTCGCCGGGTGCGGCTGATCCAGAACACATTGTTCAGGTTGATGACAATACTCTCCCTCACCTTGGTCACATAACGGACATATTTTTTGGAGAATAACAATGCCAATCGCATTGATTGGCCTGTGCACATCATCAAAAGCCTTCTATTCGATCAAGCCTTCTATTCGATCTCAGTGACTATTAAACTCCTTGCTTTGTTGTATAGTTTCTAACATGTTCATTGCTTGTGGATACGTTATTCTAATCATGTCTTTATATGAAAAAGGCTAAGCGACGAGCAGATTGAAACTGCGCAGCTATACATTGCTATTAGCTCCAACAAGATCATCAAATCCGTAAACGTTCATGAAAAGGTCGGGACCCCAGCGAGTTCGGGCATCCATGTTTCGGGGATTAATGTTGATAAATATGTTTAAGAAATATAGTAAAGTTGAAATGGATTAATCTAAATCTTACATTACTTGATTTAAGGTTCATAGGTATAACAAAAATGCATTTTATTCTCATTAAACTAAGATGGAGTTAATCATTCGATTTAATTATATATCAAAAGAATTAGTCACTTATATAACATATATTATTGTTACAGACACCACATACAAAAGTGCCTTGCATGGGTGATGTTTTTCGAAGGACCAATCATCAAAGTCGAATGGACGAACACAGCCAAACAGGTCGGTGGTGATGATTATGGGCCGTCATGGTCGAGTTTCCAACATCCATTTGACATGATAGAAATACAGTGTGTGTACAATACAAGCAAGAAAATATATGGGAACATCTTCTACAATCCTTTCAAAAGTCATTCATGGAGCCCCCCCCCCCTCTTGTCACATACCGAACCGTGGCTGAAATCACGCGTATCAATATCAATGATCTCAGTTCATGAAAAGTGTAGTATCCATGCTAAAGAACTTATTTTGATGTAGTTTGTGTATGCGCTAGGGTGGAGTCAGATTAGCTCCATTCTATCAAGTATTTGTTATAACTAAAGTGTAAGTTCCATAAATGAGTCGTTAAGATTTATTTATAAAAAAGGTTTGAATATGAAACAAATAAAAAAGTTATTTCTATATTTATATGTTGTCATTAGAATTAGCTAGTTACTAAGCTTGAAGTATTCGGTTTTAAATATTACTGTAAATAATTGTGATAACTGCAATCGTTAAGCCGCTTCTCAAAATAAACAGGTCTTGATCTCATTCACAAAAACTACAGGCCCATATCAAACCTGGCATTCATTTTGAAACTGATTGAGCAAAGTATTATATATCAATTAGAAAAACACTCTACAAATAAAGACCTCGATGATAATCTACAATCAGCGTAACAGCAACTAGGGATGCTAGACCTGAGCGCGGCGTTCGACACGATCAACCATGATATAATGCTCGAACGCCTCAGCTCATCCCAGCTGCACCAGTCATTAAGTGGTTCGAATCCTATCTCCGAGGACGCACCCAACGAGAAGTAGTCGACAATTGCATATCGGAGCCGATTGCAGTTTATGACGGTGCCGTACAGGGTTCTAAAATTGGATGCCGACTCTATAAAAAATACGTTGAACCCCTTGGAAAGCTGCTCAAACACTCCGACTGCTCCAATCATGGCTATGCAGATGGCAGTACTATTTGAAAATCTGTGAATCCGGCGTCCGAGAGCTGTATATGTAGGACTTACATATCTGGAAGACACATTAGAAGAAGTGCGATCATGGCTGTTAGCAAATACGTTGTGCCTGAACGATTCAAAGACAGAATTTATTGTTTTTGGACAAAATCGTCACACTAGAGCCATGCTTGAGTGTTCCCTACTACTGAGTGTGAACAGAAAGCCTTGGTGTTACCCTAGACTCCAATCTGAATTTCAAAGAACACATCACAAATATTGGGAAAGCATGCAGGTTCCACATCCGGAGAGCTTGGATCATACGCCGCCACCTCGAAGAAAACACCGCTAAAAGATTGATGCTCGCCACTGTTATAAGCAGACTCGACTATTGTAACTCATTGCATGTTAATCTGCCTGATTAATATATCAAGCAATTGCAACAAGTGCAAAATGCAGCCCAACCTTAAAAATCCTACACTGGTTGCCTATTCGATATCGCATTAGATAAAGATCTGTGTCATTGTTCATAAATGTGTGTATGGCGAAGCACCAATCTACAAAAAATACATAATCAAGCTCCATGCTCCATCGAGGGAACTCCGATTATCATCAGAACTGAGATTGAGTCTGCCCTCGGTAAAGCATACTACCATACAAAACCGCGCATTTAGCAGTGCTGGTCCAAAAAAGTGGAATGAACTGCCTTACTCATTGAGAAACACGAAGTCTTTGCCTAAGTTTAAATCAAGTTTTAGTGGAGCATTTTTCGAATAAGGTATTTCAAGTGCATGTATGATTTTCCTCATGTGCGCTATTAAAGAAATAAATTTGTATTGTATTGTTGTATTGTATTTTTTTGAAAAGGTGCCAGTTTTTGTTTCATTTTCACTTTAAGATTTTTCAATAATCTACAACATAAACTCACCACATGAAAAAGCTCTAATGTTTACACAACATAGCACGATAAGACGATTGCACATTGAAAGTGAGCATTTATTCTTTCTGTTTGATTTGAGATAATTGATGATATTGTAATGAATATTTAGATATTGTCATCAGTAAAAATGTCATGATTAGGTGTTCAAGAAATAATTTTAGGTAAATTACAAAATGACCAAAAACTGCTCGACATTGCTGTACAGCATGGAGTAGATCAGTCGACAATTTCAAAAATTAAATCCAAATTTATTCAAATTGTAAATGTAAAAACTCATCTTGGACCAGGAGGCTGCAGGAAGATTACGTCGCCTGAGGAAGACCAATACATAGCGAATATAGTGTCAAGAAATAGGCGATTGTTATGCTATATTTCAATGAGCGTTTAAAAAAAAAGGTTGAATAATTCAATGTTTTATTCACATTTCACAAGCATATTTTGGTTCAATTTCAAGCAAAGAAGAAAGAAATCAAATCAGGCAGACGCGCGGGCTGTTGCTCGGAACATTAGTGATACGGTAGTGAACAAAGGCCAGAAGTAGGTTGGCTTCCGCTCCCGAGCAGCACCCATCAAACCGCATCTTACTCCAGGGTATAAGAAATCCACTTGGCCTGGGCCAGGGAGCACGGGGATGGACCCGTCAAGAATTGGAAGAATTGTACCCTTTATAGATGATTCAACGGTTTTTCGGCGAAGCCAAGATAGAACTTTTCGTGTTTGACGAAAATTGCTATGCGGAGAACGTAGTTACCACGAGCGAACTATTTGGAGGTGGAGGAAACCTCATATGGGGCGGCATCTGTATCATAGGTCGTTCCAAACTAGCGATTATTCGGCAAAATTTAAATTCTCAGCGATAAATTACGTATATCTTGGAGCCATATGTGCTTCCTTTCGCCGGGTGCGGCTGATCCAGAACACTTTGTTCTGGTTGATGGCTATGCTCCCCTTCACCGTGGTCACATAATGGACATATTTGCAGGAAAATATCAATCGCATTGATTGGCCTGCAAAGAGGCCAAATAAACCCAATAGAAAACGTGTTGGGTTCGCTCAAGCGACGGGTGTCTAGGATTTGTCAACCACACGACAATCTTTGACGCCTCGAAGAAGTTTTGAAACATGAATGGGATAACTCAAAATCTTGCTGATCATTTGAACGCAGATATAATCCGACGCGTCGTTCATGATTATTATTCAGAAAAAGAGCTGCCGACGCTCATCAAAATTCGCAATCGCTAAGAACAAGAAAATGGAATTGTGATAAAAATGTATGAATTACAATTATAATTACTGGGATTTCTATTGTTATAGAACATCATAACTTTGTAAAGGAACGATCTGAGTATTTGCAATATATTCAAAGTTTTCGAAACCATGACTATCAAATTGTCTACCTTGATGCGACCTGGGTTTACAACAAAAACTGAACATGACCTTCAGTTGAAAACTATGAAACTGCTCTAGGAGCTATGAAAATTAAATTATTCACCTGCAAAGAATTCCATCTGGAAAAGGAAACGTCTTAATATTCTACATACTGGTAGTGTTGGTTAGTGTTCACCGGAACGTATATAGATGATTTCAAAAATTTCCAGACCTGTTTGAAAACAGACTCATACCAGCTCTAAAAGTACCTAGCGTTATTATTTTGGATAACACCTCATACCTCAACATGCGAACAATGGCAGCTCCACGCCGTCATGCAGCGTCTAGAGGTCAGCTATACAGGACTGATTAAAGAAAAATAATATTGAGTATTCCGACATGAATACCAAGGTTCAAATATGCGAGCTGGTGAGGAAGCACAAACCATGAGCACGATACTGTTTCTATATCGGATTGGGCACCGCGTTCCTGAGATAGAGCAGAGAATGAAACATCTGGACGGTATTGTGGATATTCAACCCGCTACATTTACTTTAAGTGACACTGATAACTCGGAGGATGAAACATCGCATAAGAGAACGACGATTAGAAACATCTGGAGGGAATAGTGGATATTGAACCCGCTATATTTACTTTAAGAGACACTGATAGCTCAGAGGATGAAACGTCGTATGAAAGAACGACGATTAGAAACATTTGGAGTGAATAGAGGATATTGAAACCGCTCATTTACTTTAAGTGACACTGATAGCTCAGAGGATGAAACGTTGTATGAGAAGATCGACGGTTACACTCAAATAAGAAGTGCAATAAGTGCGTTGGTATTTTTACGTATGAATTTTGTTTCAAAGTGAAGGCAAAAATCCGAATCATGAATCGAATCCTAAAAACAATTATCAAATATGAAGAGTTTTCAAAGTTTTAGTCAAGATGAAATAAAGCGTGTTGTTAAAAATGTGAGCAATGCATCTTGCCCTTTAGATCCCGTTAATACGGATATGGTTAAATAATGCCTGGATATTTTGCTTCTAATAATTACAAGTATTGTGAACTCCTTATCAAAAAGTGGTGTTTTCCGTCGGATTTTAAGCAAGCCATTATCAGGTCTTCTCTAAACAGCCAAATCTAGATCGCATCAACTTAAAAAATTATAGCCCAGTGTCTAATATCCCATTTTTGCCTCAAGTGATTTGAAAATGTGGATAATTATATGAATACAGATGATATGCATGAATCACACCAATCTGCCTATCGGGTACAGTCAAAACCACTATTCTTTTATTCGGTTATTCGTTTATTCGGTTATTCGAACTTTAATTAGTCTTTTATTGATTACATATTCGCGATTTAGATACTTATGATCTTGCACAAGATCTTCTCTGTCAACATCTATTACAATTGACATGATGATGTCTGCAAAGTAAAGTGACCGCCCCCCCTTCATATACATTTTAGCTCATAAACAGTGTCATTTTCTCCAACAGGTTTAGATACTTGGTTCAAATTGAATATATCATATCTAATCTCCAATTAATTGCCAATTTGTCAATACATATAATTGAAATGAAAATACTTTACATTTAGTTCAGTCATTCTATTTAGCCAATAGACGGGGTCTATTTTGGGAGTTTAATACCATATTAAACGAGTGGTTTCTGCCATGTTTACACGTGGTGAGTTTTGAATTTCAAAAAGAAGGACATTGCTGCTTTGATTTGGAATACATTTTAATATATCATTTCAAGTTTTTCGCAGTTTCAATGACAGTCGAGGCATTTCTAAAAATTAATTATTTACCGTATGCTTTCCTATTTATACGCTTCATATCGTTTATTTGGTTATTCCATTATTCGGTTATTAGTTTATTTGTTTATTTGGTTATCCGATTATTCGTTTATGCGTATCGAATTTTTCCGTTTGTTCATTTTCGTTTATTCATTTATTCGTATCAGCTATCCAATTAGGAATTTGTTGACTGTAGATCACAGTACTGAGACTGCCCTTAGTCGGATTCAAAGCGACATCGCATGTAAACTGGATCGAGGCAATTGAGTGATCCAGATTCTTCTGGATCTCTTCGCGGCTTTCGATACGATAGTTCATAATTCTACACGATCGAAATGAAAAGCGCTTGGGTATCAACGGAACAGCGCTCGACTTGTTCGACAGCTACCACTGTCAGCAAACACAACGTGTTTTAATTAATGATACGACATCGCAGACCATAACCTTGCCGTTTCAAAGACCCACAGGGATCGCTAATCGGGGCTGAGGACTACAAAGCTTTTACGCTTAGGGTTGGCGATATTATCCGACAATATGATGTTCGAAATGTATGCCGATGATTAACAATTATATGTCTCATTTGTGATTTAAGACAGAGATTACTTGGACAGTGCCGTGTCCAAGATTAAACAATGTGTTTTGGAAATAAAGGAGTGGATGACAAACAACTTACTGAAATCAAACGATGAAAACAATTGAAGTTATCTACATAAACCCCTCCTCACTTTCAACGCCTTCCTATACACATAGAGTGAGAAATAGTTACCCCGAGTGCGTCAGCCGATAATATCGGTGCAATATTCGACAAAACGATCTCTACATGATCAAGTATAATTAGTTTGTAAATCATATGTTAACCATCTGAGGAACATTTCTGCGATCAGAAGATTCGTACCCAACACGATTGTGAATCAACGACACACGAACTCGTATCGTCGAGGTTGGATTACGCCGGATAACGCTGTTCGCTACGGCCATCGTGAATTTTGCAACACAGCGCCTTGGCTTCGGAATGAGCTACCATCGCAAATCAAAACTGAGACGTCGCCAATAAAGTTCAAAGCGTTGTTAAAAACCCACATGTGTTTACAGGCATATCAGTAGATAATATGTAATAACGCGCAAATGCGTCTTTTAGACTTTTAGTTACGTTACGACATTTATTTTTTTTTGTTATAGTGTCACTAAATATGACTGTGTTATGAATATTGGCACTTTAAAACTGTTTATTATTGTATTATTATAATAAATAGTGCCACCTTTGTATATTGCAACCGAAGAACGTTCTCATAATTTGAAAGTTTTATAAAGGTTTCTCGCATATACCAAATTCTTTAGACGTATCAAATATTGTGGATGCGTCTTGTTTATCATGTACTTCAATAGGGCTGCTCCAGAATAAAATATGAAACTCTTGTCATTTTTCCTGTGCTTGGTTTTTCTTATTGACTGTGCGCTCAAATCTCAATTTGGTAATAGCGTTTGTAGCTTAGGAAATGTCTATTAATGTGCAGGCATTGTCATACATGCCTTCACTTCATTGTATAGTTTTGGTTTTGATATGACAGTCCATTTGCGCTTGTTTAGCATACATTCAATTATAGATATTACTTGTCTTGCATTTGGTATTTGTTTGAATCATAGATCGAGTGAATGATATTAAATTTGTTTAATTAAATGTGTTTCATTTCAGTTCCTAGATTATATAAAAAAACGTGTCTCGACACTGCTAAATCTAGGGAGCAGTCTTAGAGGCTAAGTTCAACGCTATTAGGTCACGAACCGCCGTGGCCGAAAATATACAGCAACTGATGGACACTGAGGATGAACTGAAAATAGCCACCGCAGAGAACATGAGAAAAAATTAACTATATACCCTCGAAAACGTGTCCGTATCCAAGAGGATCTCTCGCCAATGAGAAACTTGCTCAAATAGCTCTTATGATAATCTCGACACACTTGTGCTTTGCTATTATTATGATATCAAAAAAACCTCCGTTTGAAATAGTTAAGAGAGAAATGTTCGTTTATCTATGCTAATTCATTCCCCTTTTTTATTTTGTTTTCTTCTTGTGTTGCAGCGCACGAGAAGGTGGACAACAGAGAGCTTCAGTAGCAGATGAACAACTCGACGAGCGCCAATGGGGAACACGTGCAATATTGACGCTTTATATTATATAAGGTAAATAGCATCTGAAGAATAGCATTCATTTGTCATGTAAAATACAGGTGAAGGAACTCGAGGAGCGCCAAAAGGAAACCGCTCTTCGCGGGGTCAATGAATACTCGTGCACGTATGTATCTGGCTTTACTAGAGTCTACTGCGAAACAGGTATAGGACATTCAACAGCAAGAACTATGCAAATAATAAGTAGACCATCGAGGCGTAATCGAGGTGTCTATATATCATTTGCAAAGTGAGGGCCTCATTGTTTCTTTACAAATCGAAATATATTACTCATTTAATCCTTTTAACCCGGATTTCACCTTAATTTCAATCATATCTGAATCCTAAATTCGTCTCGTTATGCCAATGCCGTCATTTACTTTTTGAATTTTGTCGTATTGCAACATATTTCTAAGAAGTCTAAGAAGTAAAATATTGTAATATCTAGAGATACAAAAAAATGAATTTTGAAATTACAGATCAGTTTGATTTCGCGAATAGTATTATAAACGATGATGATAAATACGAGTTACCGGATGAAACTCTTTTAACAATAAACACACAGGACCTTTATCATATTAATGAAAATAAAGATAATGTGTCGACCAACAAAACAAATGATAGATCTTCAGTTGTGTCCGAGGAAAAACTTTGTATAATACTCGATCAAACACTGCGTTCTCAATGAATATGTTCAATTCAAGGATTGAATTTCTGAATATGCAAACCCAAACAAAGGATGACCCTATGGGTAAGTTATTATCTTTTCATATATACAGCTTAGTATATATGGGACAACTGTTTTAATCGCTTATTGGTGAAGACGAGGTTAATAGTATTTAACATTCAATATAACAACCAATGAACGAATTCCGGTCATACACAAACACTTTGTGCTCTGGTGAGCGGCCAGCAAAACACATTGGGTTACAGGTCGAACTTTTTTGGTGCAAAACTCAACAAAAAGATGTGTAATTTTAGAAATACTTTTGATGAGCGTTTATCTCATATATTTTCAACATATAACTCATGAATTAAGTCCTTAAATTGAATAAAACTCATTTATACAATCCCTCATTTGAACCCGGAAGAGTTTGCGGAATCTTTTTTTGTTCCGAATGCTTTTGATATCTACATAAGAATTATGCTGTAAGCGACTTCTTAGACAATTTTTTATTCAACTGGATATTGAAAACAAAACAATGAAAATAGCATAGTTAATTTAATTGATTTTCATGTTTTTGTTACAGCACCTATAAATAATGACAAAAAGCGTACAGAAGCTGTTATTTCTGCTGTGGTGCAGAATCGCCTTAGGATCCCCGCTGCAGCCAGTATGTACGGTGTCAATCGGTGGTTTTTATGGCGGAAAGTTGGAGTCCGGAGGATATCTATAAATATAGAAGTATAACCATCGTTTTGAAAGCATGGATTTTGATATATCAGCAAATTGTGAAATCGCGAATAGTATAATATGTTGGGACAGTGATTACGAGGTACCTGACGAGACCTTAATGAATATTGATGTTGAACATTTGTTATGCTCCACCGAACAAAAGCAAAATAGAACAAATGTGCTGAAGGGTGCGCTGATTAATTGTTGCATCGGATGAGGATGTTCGAAATGCTTTGAAAAGACAGATACCTAACAAATAGCAGTCCAGATACTGGCTTTCAGATCAAAACGTGTCAGTCCTGGTCAGAATTCCGAAACCACCAGAAGGAAACAATGGATGATCCTATTGATAAGTACATTGTGATCATGCATTGATGATTTCAATTCTATTTAAATGTAAAAGATATTCAGATAGAATTTTACTACGCTACTTTATGTGGTCTTTAAACGATTTTCGACCGTGTGCTTTGCTTATAACGGCCCCATTGATGATTATGATCATCTGATCTGGGTGTGTTGCTCACGGGGATGGTGTTATGAATGTCGATCCCGGTGAACTGCTCATAAGAGGGACACGCTCGATTAAATGTCGATTATGTTTATGAAGATTATTTTGAAATGTTACTTAATAATTTTTCCTTTCTCAACGTTTGATATGATATGCTATGTTTCAGGGTGAGTTTCTGAGGATAATTACAAAGCGGCCCTCCCCACCTTGATTATTGGCCGTTTCATCGTGGAAGCACGGCAATCACATGGAAAACTATACGAACCGTCTACTCTATATAGCATCATTTCTGGCATACAACGATACACTAAAGATGAGAGTTTCTTGCTAAATATAGATATTTTGAATAGTTCAAACTTGTTCTTCAATGCTACCCCTTACACTAGATAGCAGAATGAAGGAACTTACAGGGATGGATCTTAATGTTGTGAACAGATCCGACACTGTAACTTCCCAGAACGAAGCCTGTCTATGTGTAGTTTTCATTTTCCATCAACATGTGGCTTTGATACCAAAGGAGGGGTCCTTTTACAGAAAACCACTCGATAATAAGGATGAGCAGTTCCAGGTTCAAAATCGGCGAGGAGACGATTCATCCGGTAAAAATTGTGAAAACCTATGTGTTTTATGGATACGCAGCTGGATTTTCGAGCACATATATGTCATATGGTGTGCGGTTTTCACATAAGGAGACCATGGTTTATCCGGCGATATCTGAGCGAAGAAGCTGCAAAACGGATAATGCTGGCGACGGTAACATGTAGATTAGATTATTACAATTCCTTGCTCGTTAATCTATCAAGAAATAATACATCGCGAGACTACAAAAAGTCCAAAACGCGGTGGCCCGTTTGATATATCTCACACAAAAAAACGGAGTCGGCGAAACCCGCTCTCAAACAACTGCACTGGCTACCGGTCGCATATGGAATTGAATTCGAAATTGCGGTTAGTATACACAGATGTGTGCATGGTACAGCCCCATGTTACATACGATCAATGTTGACACCATATGTCCCAAAGCGAATGAACCAAACCACAGTCGTTAGTCGGGCCTTAAGTGTAGCAGGGCCCGAAATATGGAACGAAATCCAACCCTCAATTTGGCTAATCGAGTCAAACAATGTTTTTAGATCAAAACATAAATCAGTATGTTTTAATTATGCTTTTTAATTTTTAGCCTATTGTACAGCGCTATTATGAATAATCAAGGGTGCTATATAAAACACTGTCATTGTATTGTATTTCATTGTATTGTATGGGTTACTACTGCTTTTGACTTGAAAACAGCAAAAATGTTGAGCTTGTGTGCCTTTTTTATAATGCCAAAGTGTATGGTCTACGTGGGGGCCAGGAGCACAGAGACCTTACATCCGACCAATTTTCGATTTACGATGGCTGACGGCCGATTCCATAGATTCACGAGTAAAACCACGTAAAATGTCAGTGGGGCCTTAAACCCGAAAGTCAGTTTCCATTTACCATCAGCATCTGGCTTTGATACCAAAGAATGGGTCCTTTTACAGAAAATCACTCGATAGTAAGGATGAGCAGTTCCAGGTTCTTCGCAAAATATCGCCCGAAACTCGCTCTCAATATATATGAAAACCATGTTTTCGAATGCTAGCATTCATACTAAAGGCCGTAAAATAACTAATCACTCTAGGCGACATTATCAAGTATCATCATTGCTAAATGCTGGATTGTCAGACTAACATCAGGAGGAGATCGGACCATCGGGGCAATGCACATGGCGCGTATAAAAAACGGAGGTTCACTGAATAAAAATGGTATCACAACCCATGAATCCACCAACCGCAACCATTTCCAAAGCGCCTACTTTGACCTTTGACAGTTCTTCTCTGACCTAGACATTATGGGTAAATTTCACATCTCTAGTATGATCTCGCTCCTGTCCGCGGAGGTTTTGTCCCTTATTTCGTCAGATATTAATACATTTAGCAATTTGGTTGACATCATCAATATGTGGAAAAGGGTTTCAAAATATTATTTGATGTAAACTGATGCATTTTCTTAATTGAAAATAAGACAGCTTACCATTGATAATTTTCTTATCATTAGTAGTTTTATCAAACATTTTGTTTGTAAAAATTAATATACTTGGAGGAAGGAGAACATTTTAACGATATAACCAACGTTTTCGATATGTATGACGACGTTGAGTTTAGAATGCGATTTCAATTTTCGCGTCAATTTGCATTAAACATTATTGCCGATTTTAGAGAAGAATTAGAACGCAATTATCATGCTACGGACATGCATGCAGCTTTGCAGATCTTAATAGCTCTGTGGTTGTTTTGCAACCGGAAGTTTCCAACGTGTTGCTGGTGACTTAAACGGAGTAAGTATCAGTTCAACCCATAGATGTATTAATAAAGTAGCTCAGGCTTTAGCTAGCAGAAAGAAAAGCTTTATTGCATTTTAAGGAAAGATTCAGGAAAAGGAACCGCCATGGAACAAAATAAGTATAGATTTCTAGTGGCGATAGATAATGGTAATAGGTATAAACACGATGCGCGTAGATATTTAAGATTGATATTTGTAACGAATCATGAATAAAAGTCTATTCCTACCCTTGATTGCTATAATGACCAAACACTTGTAACAAAACAGTCGTCTGGTAAACCTTTGTGAGACCTTGTTTCGCGAAACAATGTCTAGACTAAAGATTAGAAACAGGATCCAAACCATGTCCGAAACCAGATTTCGCAAAACCTAGTTCCGGTGAGGTCTGAGGTTTCCGAAACTAGGTTTGGGACCATTCCAGATACCTAAGATGATAAATTGGCCCTATGGATTTGTGTTAGACTGTCAGTTTTTTTATATAAAACACCGTTTAAAGTGTTATTTTCCAAATTTGACTAGCGCGACCTGTTTTAATCCAATTTTAATATATATATCATTATATCGCGTGATTGAAAATTACACCATTAGATTAAGAATTTTCACGATGTTTATTAGATATCGTTACTGTTATTTAAATATTTTTATTTTGTTGATTTCGGAAATTTACATGTAATTGGATAGGCAGTTTTCAAGAACGATCTTAAGCGTTGTCGGAAGAATATGGTGTTTTTATAGAAGGTCCGTAATGGGCTGGCTAACATAATCGTTTATATGGGTCGTGTCATAGATAATCAAAACTATGTTGTTTGACAAATGGGATTGGCATTTCAAGAGAATTCAATTTAGGCCTTTATTAATTTACTGGGTTATAGGATCCCTATTTTTATGTTAATAAGGTTGGCCACATGTTCATTAGATATCAAATACGTATAATGTGACATTGCCTAACATTCAAAGCTTAATGCTTGACATTTTCTAAAATAAGGTTCAACTTGAATGATTGGATATTCTCAGTGCTGTTCGATTTACATGCCAAACATATCTGCAAAATAAAGGGCGGGAACAGGGTTATTGCTAAGATAAAGATACATCTCATTATAAATTGGAAAACTTGCTAGAGATATATCAGGATGTCATCGTAAAATTTCCATCTACATCCATGCTGAACATGTATTGTTTAATCTCTCAAGTATACTTTATTCGTCAACAATCAATGAACGAATTCCGGTCACACAAAAGCAGTTTTCTTTTTTCCTTAAATATAAGAATGTTTTTGGCACAGGCTGAAAACGGTTGTACAACCACATAAAACAGGCTAAATATGGAGCGGAAACTCTATTTTGCACCGTCTAAACCGAAGGGATATTTTTGTAGCCTTGATTAATTTAGTCTAGCTTTTAAGAACATATATGGTAAAATCCAGCACTACTCAGACCTAATGTTGATATTGATACATTTATTAGATAATTATCATGTTCATGAACTTAGTAAGCTTAGTTCATTAGCAGGGTCATGCACTGTTATTTAGTGTATTCTATGTATATCGAAATGATACTTGTCTTGTGATATGCGTAAATAGCCCGATGTCATTTGTTTGAATTATTTTGTTAATTAATATATATATCATTATAAAGTACTTTTAAAATATAACGTTGTCATGGAATTAATGCAAAATATATTCGTTTGTCTAAATGTATTTAAAATAATCAAACGCTATACAATAAACGAAGCGAAGCGCGAGGATGTTTTTGTTATGCATAAATATTTCAAAAAGATTCAAGTTTTTCACAGGGGCAAGATTTTTGAAATAGTATTAATTCTTTATATGACGCTTGTTATCTACATTGCAAAACTATGCAAGGCATGATAAAGAAAAGTGACGGTTTAAAAATGTGAATTCTGGTATCATCTGACGCTTCGTACATGACTATTATTCAGAAAAAGATCTGGAGACGCTCATCAAAAATCGAAATCGCTAAGAAGAAGAACACGAGATTGTGATAGAAATGTATAGGTTACGATTATAATAAATCAAAATGGTATTTAAATGAAAAAAGTTGCGAAAATTTCAAGGCTACCAAATTGTCTACCTTGATTAGACCAGGATTAGCAAAAATACTTGCCTAACACATAGCTTTCAGTTGAAAACTATGAAACTGCTCTAGGATCTATAGAAAATAAGGATATTTAGCTGCCGAGAATTGCATCTGGAAAGGGACAACGTCTTATCATTCCACATGCTGGTAGTGATAGAGTAGGGTCAATAGAAAGGTGTAGGTTAGTGTTCACCGGAATGGATATAGACGAATTCAAATATTTCCGTATTAGTTTGAAAACAGACTCATACCAGCTCTAGAAGAACCTAGCGTCATTATATTAGATAACGCCTCATACCACAAAATGCGAACAATGCCAGCTCTACGCCCTCATGCAGCGTCCGGAGGTTAGATATACAGGACTGGTTAAAAAAAAATATTGAGTATTCCGACTTGAACCCAAAGGTCCAACTATGCGAGCTGGTGAGGAAGCACAAACCACCAATATGCTATATTACAGACGAAATTGCCGGATTTTCGTTTGATAATGTTCATTATAATCATAGTAGAACTTTTATTGCGCACATACATGACCATTTTAAATAAATAAACATATATTAACTTGTGGGTTTTCTTATACAAGTAGTCGAGGTAATACTGCATGAAAATATCAATATATATCGAGTCTTTTTTTAAAGAAAGAGTAAATATTTTTTGTCTATATAAGAATTGAATGGACACTCTACGATGCGCACCCTAGTTCGACATAGCGAGCTAAATCCGATTGAGTTGGCTTACGCATTTTTCTTCGTGTTTGTTTTTCCTCATTGACTGTGCGCTAAAATCTCAATTTTGTAAAAGCGTTTGTAGCTTGGGTAATGTCATTCAATGTTTGTGTATTGCCATACCTGTCTTTACTTTATTGTACGGTTTTGGTTTTGATAAGACAGTCAATTTGCGCTTGTTTATCTTACATTTAATAATAGATATTACTTGTCCTGCATTTGATATTTGCTTAAATCATAATAAATTGAATGAAGGAATTTATAGTCTTGAAACATATGTGTTTAATTTCAGTTCCGAAACAAGGTGTCTCGATAGACAAGTTTACCTAAACGTCCCCTGACATATAAAACGTGTTTTTGGCCCACATATTTGTTTTCCTGATGATTGACAAAAAAATCTCATATACGAATTGTGCAGGTTTCTCTTTAACGAATTTCATTGATTTAATGAAATTATATTTATTGAAGTTATACATTTATAGGGATTAAAGACACGGGACGTGTGCGTATATCAAACGAAGACCGACACTTCAACTTTTTGTGTAATTTTTGTTATTAGATTTTGTAAAAGTAATTAAAGCGTTTATAAAATAATCCATTTAGGTTTTAACCATATAAAATGTATCAACACAAAATATATTTATTTATCTACAGAAAGCATAAGTTGAAGACCTTCCACCTAGTGGATAAGCAAGCACAGTTCTTCAACTGTGATATGACGGGTTTCAGCCGTAAAGACGCAGTAAACACAGAGAGAGTTGTTGGAAGCAATGGGAAGAAGGTCTACCAGAATCAGGTTAAGTATATTTGTTATTTTTATGAATACAAATGGGAAAGAGTGTTCGATGTTTTAAAATAGTGGTATATACGAATTCAAATAACATTATTGTTTCTTTTATATACAAACAAAACAATATGTCAGTTTTCTTGAGAGATTTATGATGAAAAATAAATAAGAAAAAATCATTTTTTTTAACAGAAGCTTAGATTCATTTGCATTTCAGAAATTATTTTGGTTGCGTATTTTTTGTCATTATATAATTTTCATTTTACTCCGCCTGTCTTCGATCCTCAGTCACTTTATCTATAAATGTAGACGTATAATCATCGTTTTGAGTACGGATTCCGATCTACCAGCAAATTCCGAAATTGCGAATAGTATAATAGGTAGGAACAGTGATTACGAAGTACCTAACGAGACCTTAATGAATATTGATTTTGAAAATTGGTTATGCTCCACTGAAAAACAGCCAAGAAGAACAAATGTGCTGAAGGTGTGCCGATTCAACGTAACATCAGATGAGGATGTTCAAAATATTTTGACAAAAACGAGTACCCAAAATACAATATCCAATTCTATATTTGCAGTGAAAACGTTTCAGTTCTGGTCAGATTTCCGAATCCAACAGAAGAAAACAATGGGTGATCCTATTGGTAAGTACATTTTGATAAATGCATTGATGATTTGAATTCTATTTAAAATGCAAATCATTATACTAATGCGCGATGGTAAAGTATATTTAGATTGTAGTTCACAGTTTATATTTCTTGCTTATGTATTTACTAGAGTGTGATTCATGTAGATTCTAGTTGGTCGGTGTTAACATATATCTTATGTTAAGCGCATGAACAACTAAACGAGCTCCAGTACGATTCTTATAACATTGAGTTAGGACTGTGGATTCTCTAATAATAGTCTAACCATAAGTTAGTATTTTAGATAATTATGTATAATTTTACAACCGCTTATATGATTCCAAGCGTGTCTCAAAAATAACTGTAGGGTTATTGTGAGGCTGGCAAATGATCATGATAAATGGGCATTTATGTAGCGGCTATCTAATATAAATTGTGCTTCCATTTGAATATATGTAGAGATATAATAACAGTTAGACTTGTGGAGTCTGAAGAGATGTTGGCAAGATTAACTCAATATCATTGATTATAAATGTAGACTGAACTTAAAGAGGATTAGATGTTGGAATATACAATAGATTGATACGGATGTAATAGATGTTAGAAAGTTAAGCAAGAGTATGTGCTGTCTGATAATCAACTAGACGATCGAGTTTATGTTCTTATGCAATAGGTAGATAGATGTCAAGAAATAGATGTTTCCATCGAAAATAAATGCCTTTGATACTACGTGAGTTTAAGTGCCAGCCATTGATAATATATATGCGGTAATAATATCACTAATTAGATTGATTTTGATTCTAAATTGCGGTTATCCGGCAAAGAATATAATCATATATACAACAAGTGTAAGAGACAAAAGTTGGCGGTTGAATATCAATATCATAGGCCAAATCACAACAATGTCTCACATTTGGTTCACTTGTCGGTACTTGTGTGCCTTGTTGACTATATCTCACATTTTGTAATTGCAGGTGATTTGATTGATCGTCATCTTTCTTTGTATCTAAAAATTTTATTGTTCCTGTTGTTTGTGCCCCTGGTGTCGGCATATGTTCTCCCGACAAGGATAAATGGCTCGTTCGCTTTTGGATGCCTGTGTTGGAAGCTCTCATCAGTCATCAGAAGCCCCATTTCGTTTTCCACTTAGGAACAAACAATATTTCAAGTTTGAAATCTGAAGCCCCTAAAGTTGTTATCAAAGAAGCAAATGACCTCTGTCAAAGAATGTGGAATTGAAACAAGACGATATCAATTACGTTTTCTGAGATTTTGTATAGGATGACTATGGAGGGTGGTATTGTTGTGGAGACAATCGACAACAACGGATGATCGGCTCCAGTTTGTGGATTTGAGCGGGGTTTTGAGTGAGGATCGTCGGTTTAGATCAGATGGAGTGCACCTCTCGGACGCTGGTATTAAGGAGATTGCTCACTGCTTCAATGATTTTTCTTAAAGAGATTTCAATAGTCAACTTACAATGTATATGTAAATAGTTTATTAAGGTTATGATTCAGCCTACTTTTTGAGAGGGCGAGTGCTGTGGTTTTTGGGTTAATATATTATTTAATTTTCAACAGATTATGGTGTCTCGAATGTCTTGGTATTTTCAGTAAACGGATTTAAAATTCTCAGGTGACATTAAGACTTTAAATTTTTCGTGCTATGCTCAGTTGATTTCCGGTCATTTTGAATTTTGGAGGTTTTCCTTTGTTGATATAAATTATTTTGTATTTGTCGGAGTTATTTCACCTCGATTTCTAGTTTGGTATGGCATTTAGTTAATATGAGTTTATGACTGTGTTTTATGACTGTGTTTTATGGCTATGTTATGTGTGCTGAGATCGTGCAGGATCTTGAATTAAAATGCCTCGTAGGCGGTGTCTTGTTTCAGATGTTTTGTTTAGGTGGTCAACAAGGACTCTTTTTGTGATTCTAGCGCGCTCGTTGTACGCTTATCGATGTGTATGTGTAAAGAGACGTTCCCGCAAGAGATTCTGATATTAAGGTTAGAGATTGTGTATATTGACAGTTGTATTTTCATATGTTAAATTAATGTATAACCGCTTACTGTATGTCGCTTATAGACTTTAGACTGCCATTCATTGCTTATGTATTTTTATGTGAATGTATAATTTATTTGCATATAATGTGTAATGATTCTAATAAGTCCATATATTTATTCGGAAATCGAGTATAAGCAGCTAATCACAGATATATTAACGTGTTATATACATATTAAAGTGCTTTAGTGGAGCTAGTCGTTACTATAACTGTAGTGTCATGGTAGAGACAGTGAATAACCACAACGAGTGCTTAATAAAGGAATGAAGAAAGAGGCATTCACTATATCTATGAATCGAAGTACGTAGAATATTAACACTTAGTCATAATTATTAACATTTATTATTTTATTACATTATTATATTATAATGTATCCGTAGGGATCATGGCAAGGTTGACTTTTTTATTGCTAGTAATAAATTAGTATAAAGAAATACTCATTAGTATATCGTTAGACTTGTTGTATCCGTATGGATTATGACAAGATTTACGTGTTTTGAATTAATTATATATTGTATAGCAGTTAGAATTGCTGGGTCTGTAGAGATATATCAGGATGTCATCGTAAAATTTCCATCTACATCCATGCTGAACATGTATTGTTTAATCTCTCAAGTATACTTTATTCGTCAACAATCAATGAATAAATTCCGGTCACACAAAAACAGTTTTCTTTTTTCCTTAGAATATAAGAATGTTTTTGGCACAGGCTGAAAACGGTTGTACAACCACATAAAACAAGCTAAATATGGAGCGGAAACTCCATTTTGCACCGTCTAAACCGAAGGGATATTTTGGTAGCCCTGATTCATTCAGTATAGTTTTTAGGAAACTATATGGTAAAATCCAGCACTACTCAGACCTAAGGTTGAAATGGATACATTTATTAGATAATTATCATGTTCATGAACTTAGTAAGCTTAGTTCATTAGCAGGGTCATGCACTGTCAATTAGATAGTGTATTCTATGTATGTCGAAATGATACTTGTCTTGTGATGTGTAAATAGCCCGATGTCATTTGTTTGAATTTTTTTGTTAATTAATATATATAATTATAAAGTACTTTTTAAATATAACATTGTCATGGAATTAATGCAAAATATATTCGTTTGTCTAAATGTATTTTACGCTATACAATTACGATATACAATAAACGAAGCGAAGCGCGTGGATGTTTTTGTTATGCATAAATATTTCAAAAAGATTCAAGTTTTTCACAGGGGCAAGATTTTTTTTCAAATATTATTAATTGTTTATCTGACGCCTGTTGTCTACATCGCAAAACTGTA
>LQRL01106556.1:15823-30576 GCA_001703475.1 Hydroides elegans | reverse complement strand
CATCTGAAGGGCTTTGCGGATGTGCTCGTTTCTCAGCCTTTCTCTGCGCGTAACTCCGAGGATGGCTCTTAGGCAGCGCATTTCGAACACCTCGAGTCTGTGCGTTTCGCTCGCTCTGATCGTCCATGTTTCGGATGCGTATGTGGCTATGGGCACTATCAGGGCATTGTATAGGCGTATCTTTAGGGCATTGCATATCGACTTCTTTTTCCAAATGGCCTCTCTCAGTGTTTTTGGGAGGTTTATTATATGTATTTGGGATATTTGGGCAGGTGCCGGATGTGACGTCATCGCGGCCGGCGTACTGCGTTACGTTGTCAACGTCGGAGTTGGACCTTGGATGTTGAAGAATAAAGACGTTAATCTGAATTAGAGTTTCTATTGGCGTTAGTTCTTCAATAATAGGTCCATCCATCGCTACAATATTATACACAATTACAAACAAGATACAGCTAACGATTATCATCACAAATATAACAAAACAATTCTCCGGGCCTGGCAGCCAATTTAGTCATTAAAAAATGTGTTTGATATTTCTTATTGATTTATTGATTTGTTTCACTTAATTATTGAGTATATGTAATATGTAATATGTAATCGTAATCCTTTAAATCACTAGATACGTTTTTGTCAGATATGATTAGTTATATGTATCTTTTTACCACGCTCGAACAATCTACATATGCCAAAACAAAATTAGTTTGTTCTTAAGGTAAAGGCGTAAACACACAAATCCCGATAGGCTGTATGTGAATACATTTTAAACTTAAATGGTTTCATATAAACAACCCTGCTACCGGAGAATCAATAGCTTAACATTTTTGTGTTATTATCCAGCTTCGGGTGATTTATATCCTCACAAACAAGTTATACATAACAACGAGATTAACTTAGTTTGATTGATCAACTGAAAGCTAGTGACGGTCTAACCTTTATATAATTAGAGTGTTCTTCTTCTTATTAAGTTGAAGAGGAGTTGCGCTTGATACATCGTGTTTTTTATTTAAAGATTGAAACAACAATTTTGTCGCTGCTTTATGTTATTTTTAATAGCACCGCTTTCAACGTGTTCATACATAAAACAACAAATTGCAAACCAATATATGTTTGATATAGAACATTCTTATCCTTAGCCTTAATATATATATTCTCTTAATTTTCGATTAAAAATTCTCTTTCAGAATTGTCTATCAAACCAAATAATTGACATCTTTATTTAAATTTTTTTGTCATTTTGTCTAAAAATGTAATTCAACGCTTTAAACTTCAATAATGGCATCTAAATATATTGCTGCAATATTTCATTTCAGTATAAATAATATTTCATTTCCAGAAAAATCTTATTTGTTCAGTGTATTTGTTCATTTTAAATATGCTTTTTTGTAAATGATTCAAGGATTTTTACCCACAAATAACATACCGAACCCCCCCCCTTCCCATCGTACGATAGCCTTTCATTATTTCATTATTCTTATAGCATAACACGACATGATTGTATACAATATGTATTATAACAAAAGTAGTTTTTGAAATAAAACCTGAACAAAAAAATATAGGTAGTTCCAATAAAACTTTTCTTTCTGATATATTCTCTTCAAACTTAGTTTGAATTAAATTCGTTTGCAGAGTGGTAATTGCAATCAAACATCATGTACATAATGACATGTAAAAGCATTTTGATGGATCACCAAGGATCTTTGTTGATTGATGTAAACATAAACAGGTCTGCTCGTTTGATTGTGACTCCCCTTAATGTTGTAGAAAACAAAGTCTGTCCCCACCCATTGGTATGGAATATAGAGTAAACACTCGGGGCCGGAGAATTTAGTTCATATTATCATAACTGTGTTCAAATTAAAAGTAGTGCACTGTAGAATGGATATCAACCCCCAAAAAAAATACATGTCAAGGCTATCCTTCTATATTCGTCTTAAACTTAAATTGTTTTCGAACAAAACAAGTCTGGCTCCAGAAAATTGATGGCTTTATATTTTTAGCTGATTAGCTGATTTTTAGCCGTATATTATTATACGTTTAGCTGATTCTTGTTGTTTATTTTTATTCGGCTCCGTATTATTTTTTCTGTTCATAAATAAAAAATAAGACGAGAATATTTATTTCAATTGAGTAACTCAAAGCAAATGGAACAAAATAAAGTAATAATCAAACTAGTATATATTTGAACATGCTTGCACCATATTTCCGCATACTTAGATAAAGATTTGTTGGTTTTATCCGTATCGTGGTTAATCATTGTTTAACCATATTAAGACAACAACAACAGTACTAGCTAGAAATGTGTACTAATAAGTCAGTTATACTAACATATTAAGATATTATACAAATGTAGATTAGATGTTTAAACTAGTCAATTGGTGTGGCATGGTTTTATGAAATATACACGTTTTTTTCCATATCTACAATTAAACCCAATCGATTTATCGTCGGCCTTGTGAAACAATTATTTGAAAATACAACCCATAACTTTTATTAGTATGTCAAACTGCATTGGCTAATGGTAAATTGCTTATTTTGGTCAGTTTATTTTTTGTATTTGCTCGACAACCGAAGATGAATTATTAAATCTAAAATACTATGATTCGGCCTAAAACATTAATTGAGAACATCGCACCTTCACTCACTTTATATATAAATCATATTTTGACTGCATCTTTAAATATAGTATTTTTATTTTTAACCTTAAATCAAAATATCCTGATGCAATAAAACATATTTCGCCTTTTTAAGTAAATGCCATAGCGAAATTAAATTATATACAATAGTGTAACCCAGTAAAAAATCTAAAATTGTAAAATAATTGCGACAAAAATGCAGCCGAAAAAGAGTTTATAGCTGCGGAGGCACACATTAACATTTATGCTTAGTTTTTAAAACTAAACACACTGGGCAAGATAATTAAGTACTGATTCACCAACCCCAAACATCTACCATCACCAATTGTCTACATATGTCCCTCAATAGTTTGAGAACATTTTGTCTAACCTATCTCTGCAGATTGGAGGTTATAAAACATTGAACCTTCTACCGCGACTATCAGTGTGGCAACTGTTGCATTGTTTTCTGGGATAATGCCCTGAAAAAGCAGATCATAAGCCAAATTTCATTTCAGAAAAAAAAACTATTATAAAAGAATTCACGTGCATAATTTGAGTTGAAAAGATTGATTATCCATATAATTTTGTTTAAATTGGATGGACAATTTAACATTTCAAGCTCGTTCATTTAGAAAATATGTCCTGCAGAATTATAATTCTGTTTTTATAATTTTTATAATTCTTTTTTTTTTTAGGTAAAATCATTGTTTTGTAGTTTGTCAGCTTCCTAGTGAAATTAATCATGCACTCTTTAACAACGACATTGAATTGCACTGTGACACAATCGCACCAAGACAATGTGACCTGTCAGATAATTATACGCCATGATAAATCAAAAGGGATCCAGCTGTTTAGCGCCACACTTGACATGATTGTAATCGCCACTAATCGATAGTATTGAATATAAAGGTTATAATGAGAGAAAATATAGGAAAAATATAGTAAACAACCAACTAAAGCATCATGGGGAATCATTGTTATGTACATTTCGTAAAATAATGGATGTAAAGTGATTTTGATCATCCGGTACACACATCACGAATAAAAATGTATACACATTTAGGATTAGAAATAAGTACAATTAATTCATATGAAATATATATTTCAACTCGAAACGTGATACTTAGGAATATGATTAGGTCCATGATAACACTCATGATCAGTTTTTTTTTAGAAACTAGTCTTGTATAAAGTGGATGATTCGTTATTGTATGAATTTTGAATTCGGTTATATTGAAACCTATCAACATTGGCACTTAATTTCTGTTATATTATTTTTGATGATAATTTAATTTGATGTCAGCTCTGCACTGAAGTATATCTGAGCTTGGACGTGTTATCCCTGCTTCTTTGGAAACACTCTGTCCCCAGGGAAGGATACGGTTACACACGGCTGTTTAGAGCGGCCCACTTAGTTTTTTACCAACTAGTCTTGTTCATCACAACCCCATTTGGTCCGGAGTCTTTGTTAACATAAGCTTGTAATCTGCAGAGTTATGCTATAAAAACGTGTATTTTTCCAAAATTTTGCCAACTTGACACGCATTTTAAAACATGTTGCCACATTGGTTTTTAAAAAGTTTCTTTTTGTAATGATATTTTCAATATGTTCTTTCATCATCTTTATATTTCACTAACCCCCCTATCTCGATTAATGCATGAAAAGCAGCCTTGAAAATTACACAAATCTGGCATAATTAACTTATGAAAATTCAGATTTTCCTACATTTCAATTTATTTTTTATAATAATATATCGAGAGAAATATGAACATTTTTATATTGTTGGATTAAACGTTTATTCGACTTCATCATGATACTCAATTTGATATATTACCAGATAAAACTCTTTGTTATTTAACACGGTAACTGCATTGTGTTTTTCAAAACTCGTCCGTGTATGCTTATTTGGAATACATGAATTTTTAATGTTTTAGCTGGAAAAAAACATAAATTGTTACTTAAATTCATTTTATCAAAACTTTTAAAGAATTATTTTATTTTATTTGAATTATCTCCTAAATCTAATCATAAATATGTAAAATTAGGCTTTTTATTAATAGAAAATCCCTCTTTAACTGTCCATACACCTTTAAAGTGCATTTTAAATATTTTTCTAATCATAGAACTACATAAAAAATATTAATATGAACAAATTAATTGAAATTCGTTCACTAAGATGTCCGTTTGGTGAGTTCAAACAAATATATTCGTTTTATACTTGTGTTATGATATTAAGCCGATTATATGCGGCCATGTCGACATAAAGAATAGTAAAACCAAACCAAAATGGCATAATCCTCTTTAAAATACATTGTCTTTCATCCCCTTTAGATATTACCTTGATTATTATAAATGCAAATTAAAATGACCATTTGCCAAAGTGATTCCATAAGAGTAAATGCATTTTATTCAATAGGGAGTGTGATTTTTTTAGAAATATGCCTTATGTTTACGGCCATGATTTGTTAATAAATTGAGATGGAGGGGGTATATGACTACCAACGTTAGAATCAGCTTAAATTATATCACATGTCAATTTCATTTAAAAAGCAATGTGGCAACCATTTTAAAATACAGTGTAGAGACGGCGAAAAAAAATTGACACGAATTTATGCATAAACAGCCGAAAACATGCATAGTTAATCATATGCAAATAAAAAATTAAAAGGGCCGATTTATAGTTAAAATAAACAACCGTGTACAGTAACCATCACAAAAGAACAATGTCTCTGAAAGTAGTCAAATGTAACCGTATTCGGGGACTCTGCTCTTTTGATTTTGACAACCGGTATACTTTAGTGGCAAATATCGAATGCATAACCTCGAATCACAAAATATTGACCAATGCATTTGCCTATATTGTGGATATTAATTTGTTTGATTATGTAATTGGTATTCATCTCACGGGGAAAACATAAGCTAATGTCAACTTTGAGCAGTGACGCAATAAAGACAGGTTTGAATATGAATTAGCAACTGCATTGAAGAGGTTAAGCACTGGCTTATATGGTATCAATAGTTTGCAACCACTCTTGTTTAAACATGTGTCTTGTATTTTGATTAAAAATGCTTACAAATCTTTCTTACATTATTGTAGATAGCAATTGAATATATGACATTGTGCATTTTTTAAAAGAAACAAAGTAAAGTAAATAATACCTAATGGCTGTAACATTAACCTTATCTACGTCAACGGATGCCAACTGAAAACCAAATTAGGAATTCTGCCAATTCACTTGCGTCTGAGTTCCCCTGCAACTTTCTAGCATTCTCACAGTCCTCTTTGAATTTGTAATAGGATAATAGGGTAATAGGATCAAGTTGTGCTAGAACTGACCGCATCAAATATATGTTTTTATCGTGAATATTGAAATATTTTACCTAAAAGAAACATGGTTGTTTAATATTATGGCAGCTATCAAACAAGTCACCAATCATGGAGACGGTGGACTGATATGCAGGACCCGATAGAGCGAACTCATGTTAATTACAACACAAGCAGCTGTTTACATCCGATTCTATCGTGTTAATTAACGTATGAATTTAAATATATATCCTCACCATTCAATTACTCCGTTCAAAGTGTAAAGTAATTTCTGAGAGGTATCATGAAGGGTGGATATAGTAAATGTTGAACCGAGGGCATTAAATATATTTGCAAACCGAACGAGGGGCACCACTGTAATCTCGACACATTATATGAACAGAACCTCGCGTATCTCTGTATGTCGATTCGCTCCCTGTTAGCATTTATTTCTCATCCCATCCAACGTTGCCCTCAAAAACCGAAAACATTCGTTTAGGATTTTCTAATTATTTTATTTACTTTCTTCAAAACCTAAGCGCATGAGTATTTCTTGATAAAACTAAATTGACAATAAACATTGTAAAAAAATATATCAAAAACAAAAAAAACTTCGTTCCTCGATAGCATGTAAATGTTCACGCGTCAATAACAAATCTCTCGGCCTATTTTCTGTTTGTCCCTTGTTTATAAAAGTATGATGATAAGAATCAACTAGTATGCGCTTTTTCGCACTTAGCCACCGCTCTTCATAAAAAAAAACAAAAAGGACATAGCATACTTTTAAACATGTATAATATTGAATGCAGTGTTGATCTTTTGTTGCGATATCTGATCACGTATGCTCGTCTTTCGATCGTTTCAGAGACTCGTTGCAATCACGCTTAATGTACGTCGTCGTATCTAGACCGCATTCAAGGAATCACTAGTTCATTATATCAGATAACCTTAGTAAGTTTGGTAAGACGTGATATATATATTCGGTTAGGGCAAGTATACTTACCCTAGGGTAAGTATACTTGCCCTGATTTTTTAGGGTAAGTATACTTACCCTGATATTTTTCAGGGTAAGTATACTTACCCTGGTTTTTGGCCTTCCAAAAATGAAAGATACCCTAACTTGGTATTTCCATTATATGCACAAGTTATTCATGGGGGTGAGTGAGATAAGCGTTTCGCTTTGTGAGTGGAACCTATTGATCTGATTATTAGCTTAACTCCGTACGCAACAATGTTGTTTGACTTGAATAGTTTCAGAGTTGTTTATAGTAGAATGATTGCAATTTAAAGTCGGTGTTTAGACATTTAACACGATTGGGGTTTGATCTGAAGGGCATTATAGCGAATCATCATACAAACAATGGTACATTTGTATCAAAATAAGTTTTATCTTTAAATGCCAACACATGTTGAGAAACTCAAGTAAAACTTCCTGTATGTTATTGCATAAAAGCTCCCATAAAAAAATATAACAAATTGTCAATATCTCCCATGCATTTATTCTCTATATTCGTTTACATCTGAATAATAGATTTAATTTATTACTACTAAAAAAACAGTACATCAGTTCTGTAGACTAAAGTCACACTGCACGCTAGATAAATAATTTCCCTTAACCTTTACTCATTTTCATGACAACATGTATGGCTAATGTGACAACGTGTGCTCGGGAACATTTGCAGATTGAAAAAAGATAATACATATTTGCATAAAAGTCATATTTTTGCCAACACACCACTACGTCCAATGACATTCAAACAACACATTTATTTTCAAAAGTAACATCTACTACTTAATGATTCATGATCACCGACTTTACTCATTTTTATTTCTACACGAAAGGCACGAGGCATGTTTAATGTTGGTAGCAAGTCGAAATGATCTACTGATTGATCCGGAGCGAACCGCTCTACTCATCGAGGCGAAGTGTTCGACTCACTAAGCAACCAATAGTAATCACTCTATGGGTGTTGTTATTAATAGAATGACTAAACCTTCCATTTCAATTGCAATCAATTATCATTAACACAATTGCTATGAGGAGCAAAAGCTCTACTCATACTAATCCAGCGAAACCTTTAACTCACTCACTCAAATGAATAACTCGTATGTTTATATCAAATCAGGGTATCTTTTATTTTTTGAAGGCTAAAAACCAGGGTAAGTATACTTGCCCTGAAAAATATTAGGGCAAGTATACTTACCCTAACACAGTTAGGGCAAGTATACTTGCCCTAAAACGAATAGATACCCTGTGACATATACATGCTATTCGATGTAAAATTCGATAGAACATAAAAACATATAATTGTCCGATTTATTTCATTTTATATTATGCAGTTATGAGAGTTGGTCATAGTTGAACATGTAGGAGAACGTTGTTGAAGATAATATTGTTCACTCATTTAAGAGCATAGCTTATGAATTCAAAATAAATGCTAAATATATACAGGTAACTGTTTATTTTTCTATTCGCTAATAATATGAGACAAAATAGAAGAGAAAATATACTTTTATGTTTTGGTAATGTATCTTGAGAAAAAAAAACGCTACGTGTTGAAATCGAAATTATGTTGAGAATTATTTTTTTTTCAATATTTGAAATCGTTTTTTGAATATATTTCTTTTAAATATTAGGTTCGCAAACACTCACCGATATTTTCTAGTTTGTTGTCCTAGCATATCTGATGACATTAAGGAACGCATGATACATTTATAGAATGATCTTAATTTAAGTTCCAATTATGTCATACGAAAGCTCTGGTTAACTGCTGATTATAGCTAAAGTTGTATATATGTATGCTGTTCGTTAGTCTGTATGGAGATTTTTTTCATTTTGTCCTAAGATCTAACATTGTATGCCATATCATTCATATGAACAATACACAAAACAAGACAAAACATTGAAATCACAATTACTTCTAGAATATCGTAAAGCTTAAACTACAAATGCTATATGGCAAAAGTATGTACAAATATGTAGTGTATCCCCGGTTATTGATGATCTTTCAATTATATACAACTTATATTTACAACTAAAATTTACAACTTTTTGTTACAAGTACACTATGGTTTGACCATTTCATTGGACATTGTCTTTCCCTTAATGGGAACAGCACTTGCATACAGTTTTTTAAATGTTTCAATACAAAAAGTGTATTGCTTACCACGAATATCACATATACAGTCTTGTTTATAATAATACACAACATATAGTCTACTTTATCTTGTAAACCGAACAAAAAGATCATCTAATCTAGAGCGTTTGATTGCAACGTCCATTCACTATAACCATTCTTCTGTTTGGAAATGTATTTACAATTATGTTGAATATAAATACAAAATTGTTGAAACAACTATTGTGCGACAATTGAAATAAAAACGAGGTGGCTCACCAATCTTAGGATGATTGTTGCTTTCTGATATCCTGTGATACATTTGCATTATCACAATTGTATACTTCATTCGGCAGTGTCATAGACACATAGATAGTGATCAGGATCCCCACCTACAACAAACACATTGCCATCGAATGCCAAAGCATCCCTTGGATACTTAATCTGCTCATCACACTGTAGTAGCCTCCACTTGCCCTCGCGTGACAACACCTGGATGCGATGGTTGTAGCGGTCGCACACCAACAGGTTTACATCCGAATCTGTGGCTGCAGCAAAAGGGCTATACAGCTCCCCGGCGCTAACCTTACCGCGACGGCCATGCTTGGTAAGAACGGTTCCATCAAGTGACAAAACGTAAATACAGTTTTCTTCTGAATTTGCGGCGTATATGACATCATGCCCGAGACCGATTGTGATTAGATTGGATGTAACTGGTAATTTGAAGGATCGCGTTTTGTTGAATTGCTTATCATTGTACAAGTACAATGTCATAGCATATCGAGCGTCGTCGCCTGAATCGCTCATTGCACAAACCTCGGTGCCGCGACTGCAGACTCGCCAATAATTCCCGTTTTCCACTTGTTTTATTTGAAGACCATCGGTTGAAATGTGATAGAGGCCATTATCGGCAGCCACGACGAGAGTAGAGTCAAGCAGCGGGGCAACAGCGTAAATGTCACCCATGTCCCCAGCCTCTATACATCGTTCTTCTGTAAAGGCAGTATTCGTTATGATAATACCTTTGCCATAACAGGAACAATATAAAATTCCATTGAGGATGCAAACTGATGCGGGCTCCTCGGGAAGATGCATCTCCTTGACTTTGACCAGGGTTTTGTTTGAAAGCTCGAACAGATTGGATGTATCAGTGGTCATTGTTTTGAGTTTTTGTCGATGGGCGGTTACATCCAGGGCCGAGATAGACAAGCTAACTCCCGTGGTCCATTCCTCGTTGGGTACTAGTTCGATATCCAAAGAAGGTATATCCACAGAAATTATGTCTATGTTGCTCATTTGATCCTCGATATCTTCTTGTAAAGTTCCAACATCCATTGAATTGACATGTTTCTTCACGATGTCTCCAAACCACTTCCTCTGCCTTTGAAGCTCATTCTTAAGTTCATTAACAAGAGATAGGAGACTATTTAGTTGCTCTTTGCGCTTCATGCCGATTTCAATCATATCATCCTTAAGTGTCTCAAAATCTTCTTTCAATTTCAGTTTGCGCTTCTCATACAGCTTATCTAAATCCATTGAGCTCTTGTCTATGGTTTCAGATGTCTCAGTTAACTGTTTTTTAATGTTATGTATTTGCATTTCAATGTTTACCTCTTGTTCATCAACGGCGGCTTGATATTCTTGCACAGAATGTAATACTGATAGTTCATTCATCGATATCAAGGTATCGGTAAAGGTCTTATAATCTCGCACGTTGACTAATTTTACATCGGTTAATATTTTACAATGCGGTATTGGACATTCAATTATTTTTCCTGCCTTAGAGCGTATTTTAAAGCATTGTTCACATAGTTTATGATTACACGAGAGTATTGTTATTCTATCGATTTCTTGTCTGCAAAGTGCACACTTCGGAATGAGGTTTTTCGTTGCCATCATTGCGAGGAAAATTTAAAACACGAGAAAGTAAATATCGAAATATCCGCTCTAAAGTTTATCGTTGTATCAATTTAAGGATAGTTTCGTCTAGTTACATATATATGTCACCTAAATACGTTAGAGTATATATACTAATCTTGTTTGTGATATATCACAATAACACTGCTATCATCATGAGTAATATAAACCTTCATGCAGCTGTTAAGACTTCTATGTTTTAAAAGGACAAATGCTTGCAGCATAGACTTTGCCATATATCATTCTTATGACGTATTGTTTATATAAACAGATCGGTGCGCTTATAAATATGGTAGACTAAAGTTTCAATTTTATTAAAGCGTAATATTTCTAAAATGATTATATAATACCCGGAATTCGATAGACAATTAGGTGTATTCATTAACATAATGTAAAATTTTTATTTGAATAAAAACTCTTTAATAAACAATGCGTCATCTTAATGCGCCGTGAACTAATTTAAAAGGATAAAGTAGCCACATTGTGAAAACCATTTACGTCAAACGGTTTTTTAAATATATAGCCACAAAAAAGGGGCGCTGCCTTAATTTTGATCTTGGAATTCCATCCTGTTTTGTCGCACAATATGCAGATTATCCTGTTAACCATGCTTAAGGCATCTTGCAAGTCAGGCTTGATATTTTCACTGTTTTTGTTACTCTCGTTTTAAAGACTGTTTCCATTATAACAATTGCTCAAAAACATTGATTCCAACTATAATTTATAGGCAATATAACAAAGAACAATCATATATCCTTCTATTATTTAATCAATACCGATACACAAACAGAGATCATTTACATGTTCATGTAGCTATCCAAATATTTGCCAAATTATAAAGTCTATAATATTCTGTTTATAGAGAGTGTCTATTGTTATAACTACACTCACGGGGATGGTGGACGTCAAATGAACACGCAGATTTTTTATGCAAGTGTGTAGAAGCATAGCCTAATTTTACCATTTTGCAAAGTCCCAATCATTTTGAATTTGGTGATAAAAAATTCTTAAGCAATCAAATTATCCATAATTTTGAAACTGCATATATGATGTTCGTATATTTCAGGAGTTTCAGGCATATCGATCATGCAGTTTTCTTTTAAAATACGTTCAACATCTAGCTTTATTCAAAACCTTATGTCTCATTTGAATCTGCTTTCTCTGGGTAATATGACATTTGTGCGTGAAGTATGCAAATAAAAAGTATGTTATTTGATCTGGCCTTGGGTTTGTTGATATTTCTCTTTCAGTAAGTTTAATCGCCTTACTTGCTACGCCAATAATCGAATTCTCCCTAGTATTTTTAAATACTTTGCACTGTGATTTATTTTTTTTTATTTTCACCTTTTTATACGCATCGCCAAAGTAACCCAGTTAATTTATACAATATGTGAATATTGTTTCTTTCTCTGCAGACAACCATAAATGATTATTCAATAATTATTTATTGAACAATATTGGTGACCGCAAATATGATAATTCATACGAGAAAATATCGTATTCTCTAATGGTGTTGTTCTCTTATTTTTTAAAGAATTAAACTAAAACCGAAAACATAAACATGTTTCATGATATCCCTATCTATTGCTTTCCTGTGTTCAGTGAAAAAACACGTGTAATTAATAAGATAGATAAACGGTATATTTATAAGGTAGAATAAAATTGGTACTTTTTTTTGAAGCTCAAATGACTAACCAAAACAACGATATTTTAATGTAGAGGTTTACCAATAAAACATGTACGAGCAAGTATCATCTATTGATAGGCGAACAAAATGTCGTTGCCCTAGAGGTTTAATATCTACTCGGTAAATAAGTAATTATTGAATGAAGCTGGTGGTAACTATTATTCATATAATAAAAACGGATTTAAAGAATGCGTTTAGCATCGTTGAGGTATGCACTATCAATATAGATATATTTAATAATTGGCTGGATCCTATTACTTTGTGGATAAATTATGTTGATTAATGTGAGTAGCAAGATTGTTAGAGTTAGAATCGTTGATTGAAAATCGAGCGAGTGTTAAGCACAATCAATCGTAATGGATCATATTACAATTATGTTAATAAAGTTTCCATAAACACCCATGTGTAACTATACATCATTTTTATAACACATGATACATACATCCTAGGGTGAATTACGCCTTATCTTGATAGAAATCGTTTATAGAACACTCCATTCCTTGTGATAACCAGCTCTATATTCTGAAATTCTCGTAGCCTACATCCGACCAATATCATTACTGTTTTGAAGTCACTGGTTGCTAGTCTATTAAGCTATATAAAACGGGTTCATCCTAGAACCGTTTAAAGGTATTGTTATTTTTGATCCCCAGATGTTATTATATGCTTGCTTTGTCTATTGATCACCCTTGTAACAAAATATGTGTCCAACTTCAAAATGATGTTCTTTTATGACAAGCTAGGTTCAATTATTAAACCTATGTTCAATAATCCATACGATACGATAAATTCCAAAGAACACGTATTCAGTTAAATAGGCTTTACTCTCGTAAATTAGCAAGAGCCCATTCACATTAGTTGCGTACTAATAAATAAAGAAGACTCTGACATTACATATATTGTTATAAGGCAGTTCACTGCGATATATTAGAGGTTGGCAAATGTTCATTCATCGGGAAAGATAGTTCATTGAGATTTTACAACAATAAAAAAGCATTGTCCATTTAAGAAAAACTGATTGCAATGCATTTGTTTGTGAATGGTCTTCTGTGCATTGTCCTTTCAGTAAATTAGTTCCAGTTTTGGCTTATATTCAGCTCAATTTTCGATTCCATTTTTTGTGCTTTTGGAAAACAGCAGTTGGTATCAATCATTTCGTCAGAACAGTTGTTTATCTTAACAAATCTGTGTGCAAATCTAACTAGATACTATGTGTTGGCTTTGAATTAATAAGAATATGGCTCTCAGTAAAATAAACTCGGTCGTAAAGGGATAAAGACGTTTGTTATAGTAACTCTAGGAGTGTATAATTGCTCTAGTCTTCGTAGGGAATCTATCACTGCAAACCTGATATTTCCTGTCAATGTTTGTAAAGCGTGATACTTTTATATTTGATAAATTCGTTCCATTTGAGAAGGGCACTTCACGAACAAATAAGGTGTTCCGCTTTTCTTGTAGCTAGAAAACATTACATATTTATAAATAGACAAGCCAATTGTGGAACACCTTTTGTAGCTAGAACTTGTGAAGTACTTTTCATTTGACCTTATATCTATAAAACAGAAAAAAAAAAACATTTTTTTCAAAGACTTGAAATATGCAGAAAAGATCATCGCCACGTACTCATTGCTTGCCTTCCCAATGCCCTACTCGCACGCCTTCAACGAATCATGAACGTTTCTGCAAATCACCAATTACTCTTATTGATGATGATAATTATGATAATCGTTCAGTATTCAGTTATTAAATTAAATTGAAGATTACAAATTTACACGAGAAAATATTGTTTTTATTATTAGAAAGAATTAAAACTCAGCATTGACCTGATACCAAAACTATACCCGTCAAAAAAAAGTTACCTATATTTTTTCCAGACCGATTTTTAATCAACTTATAACAATGTTGCTTAAACAAAATTTGCATACACATAGTTTTACCATTTGTTAACACAAATAGTGATTTAGATTATTGCTATTGTTTACCATTTTCCTACAATGTGTGAAAGAAGTGAGTGGGGGTGTGCAAAATTCCACGGAAAATCGATGTCCAGTCATGCATTGTGTGCTTGAAGTGATTGGCATAACTCTTTAGAATTTTCTTATTTACAATTGAA
>LQRL01106556.1:0-14248 GCA_001703475.1 Hydroides elegans | reverse complement strand
AAAAAAAAACGACTGAATAAATTTGAACTGATAGTTACCAAAACATTCATGATTGATGCAAGAGCCACATTTTCAAAGAAATTGAGAGAGAGAGAGAGAACGAGAGAACGAGAGAGAGGCGGGGGGGGGAGAGAGAGCAACATGATTCAAATCGAAATGTTAATTAAGTTTTTATTTAATTGAGATAATAGTAATCAATTCAGAGAGAGAGAGAGAGAGAGAGAGAGAGAAAGAGAGAGAGAGCGGAGAGAGAGAGAGAGAGCGAGTGAGAAAGCAATTCAATTCGAAATGTACATTATTTTTGTTTTAATGTTATAATGATAAAATATTATTCCTCTTTGATGAAATCGTTATTTGTAAGGGAAATTTTGTGTATGTCTTATATGGGTTACCAATGTCGTATATGGGTACATTCGCCATGAGAAAACACTAAATCGCTCTATCATATAATCACCGATGTCTTATATGGGTCATCGATGTCGTATATGTGTACATTCCCCATATGAAAATACTGTAAATCGTTCGATCGAAATATGCTTACATTGCATAAATTCAGCTTGTTCCTTCAAAAACGATTTTTTTCTCACTTTTTTGCAATCATAACACTATAGAATACCAGAAGAGCTACCTTCTGGTATTAAAAATATAAGTTTCTTTTTTTGACGGGTTTATTAACTTTCAGTTATTGCATTGTATGGGTCCTCTCGTAAACACTAAAGTCTTATAAATTATAAGAAAGATTTCTATGTGATATTTGTCAGAAATGATAAGTGTGGTGCCTTATTTTTACGATCAAATGATCTTGCAAAACAAGTAAATCAAAGGTATCAAATCTCAACAAACATCAATAAACTTGCGCCAGCCAGGCGCGCTGTCTATTGATATGTCTCAAACTTAAATGGTTTTCGAACAAAAGGGTTCTGGTTCGGAATAATTAATGTCTGGAAAAAAGAATAAATATTTATATAGTTAACCTGGTTCTTGTAACCATTATTAAGGTTCGGGTTATCAATACGGTTTAAAAAACTCTTAGGTATGTACAATTTAGGAAATAAATTTATTTGCCAGATCATTTTACTTTGTCAAGTAAACAATATGTGTGTATTGACAATAGAAGGGTTTTGTGCTAAAATGCACTAAGTGGATTTGAGTGTTTTAAGAAATTCAATCTATTTTTTATTAAATTTATTTTTGCTTTTACAAACTGCGTACCTATGGGTTGGTGTATAAATAAAATGAATTACGGTCCTCAACAAAAGACTTGTTCCACTTGCATTAGTTTTGCATTTGAAGTGTTGCAGAGCTTATGTTAAGAAGTCTACCTTAATCTTATCATCGACAAAAAATCAAACAAAATAACGTCGATTTCAATTAATATTTATTCGATAAATTATAATATAACTTTCGAAATTGTCTCTTTAATAACGTCGACATCGAGTTTCTAATGTAAAACATTGAAAACATAAAATAAATATCATTTCTAATTTCAATACATTTTTTATTTTCCAGCCAAATTACACAACAGAAACATACATTATCTTTGAATGTTAGACATTATATTGATGTTATTTGTGATTTTAAAATATTTTTTACATCACACTAGACCTTGCATATTCAAGATTATAATGACTAATTATATATTTTACAACATTGTATGATCTTAAATTGTAATACATGTTCCTTTAATATCTATTCATCTACACATGTAAATACACGACGAGATTAATCAATTTTCGCAGCAAACTTTAAATAGCGGATCTTCAGCATATTTGGTTGCATTCAACATCTAATTATTGGTTCGTTTTATTTATTCAATGAAATATTAAAAAACAAGGCTATAAATCTTAGTAAAATAGTATCATTTATGTTTGATTTATCAATCTATATGTATTCGAGATTCAAGCGGTTTATGATATGAAGTCAAGAAACCTTCATTATTCAAAACACATCATTTTATGTTATAGAGTTCGTATTATACAATGTAGCCATTTTTTAGTTTAATTTGTTAGGGTACACACAAACAAATAAATTCACATTACTACGACATAATATTACATGAGTCCAAATAGAGGCTATTCTCTTATATCAGAAGAGTCCCCCAGATCAGGTTGCCCGCGTATCAAGAGCAACACTGCCTACGCCTCAGTTAAACATTTATAGTTGTACACTGAATTTTATCGTAATAAAACATGCTTTTTAACACATGTATTTAAATTACTACAACATCAAACATTCAAGTAGACTCAACTCTTTAAATCATGTCCCAGGGGTGCACCTTAGCGGTCGCACGGTCGCATATGCGACCGTCGTTTCGTCCGCGCGAGTGTCGTTTTAGACGACACTCGCGCTGGTGCGAATGTCGATTCTATGTAAATTAACAATTTACAAAACGCAAGTCTTGAAGATGCATATAAAAATTGCGCTCGCGCCTCCGGCGCTCGCATTTAAAGGAATGTTATTTTGGAGTTGAATATCGCGCGCGACTGTCATTTCGTCCGCGCGAGTGTCATTTTGGATGACGGTCGCGCTTGCGCGACCGTCGATTTTGGGTAAAGGTACACCCCTGATGTCCGTGTATCAAGACCAACACTACACGCGCCTCAATTTCGTCTTCTTAGTGGTGCTCTTCTTATTCTGTGACTTTCGCGATATCGTTTTGCTCTGGCCTTTGTATTTGGCGTCATCTTTGGCCGACATTTTGATTTTATCGCGACAGCCTTTGCCACCCTCCCAGTGAGCGGTGGATTGTTTAGTGAGGGAGCTGTGGCAGGCTTTGCAGGGTCGGTCGGCTGAGAACGGCTGTGAAAATAGAAGACAGAATTTATGAAGGAATTCATTTTTGTTTTCGGCTGACGTAAACAAAGTCATTTTAATATGTTGAATTCTTAAACCAGAGTAACAAAGTGGTTTTAAAACATGACTCTCACTAGTTTCTATTCTTCTTTCTTCAAAGTGTCCTTCCCCTTACCTGTTCCTTGCAGCAGAATCCGCAGATCATGCGTCCAGCCCAAGCAGCCTCGTGGTCTTCTGAGTCATCATGACACACATCACATGGATAGGCCTTGCCGCAACACGGGAATCTAAATGAGAAGAAATTAGGTGATCAGTTCAAAGGTACTAGTATGTAGACTTTATGTTTTTCAATGATGAATAAAAAGTGGTTCAAAAACTGGTCGTGTTTTAGGATGGTTCATTTAATGGTCGAGAGGTTTAGGGAAATACAAATGGGTGCTTAATTGTGAGATGGCAACATGCAAACTGGAAAACAAAGCATGTACATGTATATAAACTCAAGAATTTCGAAAATACGGTTACTAAGGTACCATTTGCCTCAAGGTGCCTTTACGTTATGTGATGTAATTACTGAAAACTGGTTCATATTCGTATTTTTTAGTAACCCCAAAGCCTTCAAGCGCATTTCTATACCTGAGCCATCTGAAGCTCTTCTTGTAATGCTTGCAGGCGCCTTCATTTGGAAGCGGGTTTCCTTCTTTGATGGCCGGGTCTTTCGGGATCTTTCTCGTCTTTTTGATGTTCAGTTTGTGTGCACCCTCCTCAATATCTGTAATGGAAAACAATGAATATATATCAAGAAACTATATTTTTTATATACAAAGGCTTAAACATTTTTAATTCGGCAAGTTATATTAATAATCATGTTCACCGAGTAACGTTATTAAAACTAACAAAAGCGCTGCATGGATACTGATCTTTAAGCACATGTTTATGTCCAAAATGAAACAATTTATACAGAAAATCAAAGAGAGCGTATGGACTCAATTTCAGACGCCGCAAAGCCGACAAAGCGGACTCTTCATGACGGCTGAACCCACCCAGGAGCCTAAAACCTCCCATCTACTATTTGCAATAGTTTGTCATAAATGATATACATGTATTACCTATCTCTGCCTGCTGCAGATTGAGGAACTTGGCGCTCTCGGCTGCGACCACAAGCTTAGCGTGGCAACTGTGGCACCAGGTCTCCTTCAACTGACCCGGAATGATGCCCTGAAAAAGGAAGATACTTAGTTCAATGTCATTGTGAATAAACCATTTGTATGAAGGATTTTGTACAGTATTTTGAATAGCCGAAATAAGTCAGTTATATGGAGTGCTTGACTTAATAGACAATTTTCCAGTTGAAAGCGCAACTTATAAATTCATTGTTATAAGCATACTTTCTTGATGAATACTAACGTGACTTGTTAATTTGTTGTGCTCATTTAAAATAACGTATTTGTTTTTTTTTTTTTTGATCGGAAAATTATTTGTAAGAAGGATTATAAAGCAAAAACCTATTCTTCAATGTTCCTTAATGATAATCAAAGACCAATCTAAAAATACGACCTTGATATTAAGGTTATCGTGCTTACCCCGAAGTTCATTTCCCGATCGCACTCCAAGCAGCCCACTTTAAAGGTGCATTCAGACAGAATCATATCGAAGACGATGCATTCTTTCAAATCCAGGTAGCCGATAATATTTGTGAACTGATGCGCCATGTTGGATCGGAAGGTGGCCAGCTGTTCGGCGCCGCACTTGGAACAACTGTTATAATGAAAAAGTTGATTCGATTGAGAATACAGCTTGGAAAGCTACATAGAAAGCCTAATTAATTTCTTTAATGACAGTTTCCATATGACAGTTTCCATATGTAATGTGTAATGTTCATATGTAATGAACATTTTTGGAAGGTGGTCAGATGTTCGGCGCCGCACTTGGAACAACTGGAATAAGGAAATAGAGGATTTGATAAGAGCTTGGGGAAAATTACGATTTGAATTTTGGAAGGGAATATAATGGAAGTAAATGCCATTTGACGTAGCATATACTCATATGATTTAAAGTAACTTATGAACATCAAATCATATCTTGCGGAATGAGGTGGAATTATTGGATTTAAAACAATGCAGTTTGGTTTTGATATTATCCATTTGTTCTTAACCTATGCAGTGTGTCTAAGAAATCGATTATCATTAAGTTTATTAAATCACATTTTAAGGAGCGGAAATATAATAAAAGAAATACCATTCGTCTCAACTCACCAAAATACATTGATGCGGCCAGGGGGTGTCTCGAATTCGGTCTTGTTTTTGCAGCGTCCACACTGTACGATGACGCTAACCCGTTCTGCTATGAGGCTTGCCGCTTTTTCTTTCAGTTGCAGCTGCTGTAGTTTAACTTCTGTTCCGCGTTTTGCAGCATCAAGGCGGTTAACTGTCGGGGAAGATGGAGAAGGGTTTTCAAAAAATTGCGTTACATTTGTTAAAATAAAAGAAACATCTTAGGGCCAGAACCCCATCCAGAGCAAAATGATAACTAGTGCCTATAAATCTTTCGGTAAGATGGATAAGGTTTTGGATAAGGCTGAGCAATAGTTAAATTTAAATGAATTTAGGCTAAACTCATTTAAATACAACAACATAAAGTTAATAATGAATGAGCGTTTTCTTAGTCAAAAGAGAAATAAACTAATTTACGTAGACAAGTCCACATCACTTACTGTAATCATTTTACAACTGATTACTTACAACTTACTTATACGATTAACGAAAAATTCTCGATTATATCTTCTTTATCTTAATAATTTCAAGCAAACTTATCTAAGTCATTTAAATATACTGTTCATAATCAAACTTACTGTGATTGGGATTGGCCATAAGCGGGTCATTCTCTATGTCACCATCATCGTCATCGCTTTCCTCTTCTGAATAATCACTTTCTTCCGATCCCTCACTCTCTTCCTCAGAACCGCGTTTCTCGAATTCCTCTTTCAGCTGCGACGCCGAAACGAACTCGATTCCAGCGGCTTTCGCGATCAATTCTTTTTGGTACTGTAAAATAATATTTGGATATATATATATATATTTGTATCAACACGTTGAAAAGACGAAAAGCTAATTTATTTTACAGAATACATCCGTAGTGGTCCATCTCAAATTTTACTAATCAGGTCTTCTTACTCCATTTGATACTAACCATAAAAAGATACCTATACAGTTTTATGAGTTTATCTGTCCCGTTGCTATAGATATCATTTGCAAATAATTCATTTAAGTTAACAAGTTTGCAGCTTGATGTATTTATCGCCACTGATATGAAATACATACCGCTTTTAAACCATCCGTAAACATTTCAAAAATGTTTTTATCCAGCCATCTCAAAACAGCGCGCAGGGCCAATTCAGCTTGGCCTTTTTCCTCATATTCCTTGAAGCGTTCTGTAATCCACTCTTCCGTGGATTTCCACAAATACCTTAGGGAAATCAAATACATAGACACTATATTATAAACATTTATAATACGGGTAATCAAATTGTATAAAGATGCCAATTCATTATGTTTATATTAACTTTAATATTTTTGTTTCGATACATTACCTACTAAATCCACCTAATAAGGCCAATTAACCCTTTTCTATAACTTGACCTACCTGTGTACAGTTTCGGGAAGTTGATCATTGTCTGGAAACCGGAATTTAAGTCGTTTCATTGGATAGTCGGTTGGAAATCCTATCTCGGTATTCAGGGTTTTCACGTCATAAGGCTAAAATATTTTTTTTTTTTTTTAATGAATGTAGATAAATAATAAACACTTGCTGGGGAAATATACATTATATAATAGCATAAGAATTGTTATAACCATTATAAATGAAAGCCCTAACTTTATATAGTTTCAATTATTTTCAAGAGGTATGTTTGTTCAAAAAATAAAATCAGTATTATTCAAATTCTAATAATCATACAAAGAAAAGGATTGACGATGATAACTTTTTCTCCAAATCAGTGAACAAATACAATTCAGGAAAGAAAAGACATTGCTAACTTATCCTACCCAATCAGGATCGCTTGGACGAAACGTGAATTTGAAGAGTCCATCAGTCACGATTTCCGCGCTTGTATACCGTTTTTTCAAGTAACCTATTTCTTTTTCTGCAAAAAAGGGGATACCAGTATGATAAACAGAGTGCTCTTGCTTTCTTTTTCACGAAATAAAAATATTCTTGATATTTATACACTATGTCACCTATTAAAAGTAAACTTTTCACTAGCTAGCGCTTTGTTTAGCATTTATTTGTGTTACATCTTTCGAAAGCCCTTTATAATGTGTGTTGAATTTGACCAATTACAATGGGTTTCATTAAAACAACAACAAAAAAAAAACAGAAAAACAAATACATCAATTGTTTTAAATGAAGTAAACTTACCTCGCAGATCGTTACATTTTTCTGGATTTAAGTCGTTGTGACTGAAAATTACAACGGGCGTGAAGGTAAACTTGTGTTTGGCTTTTTGGTCAGGTTTCTGGTCTTTACTGTCAGCTGTCCTTTGCGGTGTTGACGGCGTTTTGTCGTGAGAAAAACGGCAGGACTTGCCATTACGACAAGATCCTTTTGCAAAATAGTGACAAGTTTGTGTTCTACCCTTAGCAGGAGCAGAGGGCTTGCTTTCTTTCGTTTCTTTTTCATATTGATGAGTATCAGTGGCAGTAGAATTAGTCAGTCCACTTCTTTCATCGGGCGTTTCGACGTCATGGAGAAAAACACAGTTATCCCCCTTTGCACAGAAACCATTACTGTAGTATCTGCATTTTCGTATATCACTTCTCTTGGCTTGATTAGGGTTGGAGCGCTCTTTGGTGTTCGGATTTACGCGATGTGATCCATGTTCGACTGGCGTTTCACAAGAATGACAATTGCTATTACGACTATCGGGTATCTCGGATTCGGCGTTTAATATTCCATGATTTTGATGATCAGCTTGATAACGCGAAGGAGGTTTTCTAAAGTGTAGATAACGACAATGTTTTCCAAATCTACAATGCTTCCCACTTGCAAAAACTTGACAAATTCCTTGATGACTTTGTGACATAACACTAGAAGAAAACACGCTTGATTGAAATTCTTGTTCTTGGAAGAACATACAAGTTTGATTTGTCAACTTATGAAAGTTCTTCGTCGAACTCGTAGTTTTATTTCTTATTAAATAACTAAAAAGTGGGCGGAATTCCTTTGTCTATCCACCCGCTGGATGTATTTTTGACCCGTACTTTTACTCTATTGGACGTGATGTTTATATACTTCGCTTTATTTCAATGTGGTTGTGCAATAGTGTGGTCTCGTATCGGCGAGATAACCCTGCATATGCAAAGTTCAAGTATTGATGCTTCCGCGGTTATGCAATAACACTGACATCCGCCATCTTGGTTATTGTGAACAGCAATAACCAAGCTATTTTTTCATGTTTAATGCTTCTCAATTTTTGTGTGTTGGGATTAGAAAAATGACACTCATGTAGCTGTAATCTAGAGAACAATAGCTTTCGATTGGTATATTATTTGTAGGGTAAAGTAGCTAGGAAACAACGGTAGGCTCGATGAAACATTAGATGGACTGATTGCTGTATTTTAAATCTTCATGAAATTAAATCGAGAAAGGGTATTTAGTTTATTTTGAGATGGGATATTTAGTTTATAGTCATATAATGTACCCTTGATAATGGTTTTGATGTCTTAAATTGAAAAATATTTTGACACATTTCCCGCGAAAAAGTTTAAGCGATCACGGTGACAAAATATGAACTTTATTTTTTGATAACATGGTTCTTAAGGAATGTTAAAATGTTTATTATTATGTACTGGTATGTTAATAATGGCAAAAACGAGTCATAGCCACGAAATAACGAATCACAATTTCTCTAACATGGGTTGTTTACGGGGTTGCTAGGGAAATTTCATTTCCAAGATGGCGAATCGCTCATCAAAACCACGTGATCAGGAAGCATCAATTGCACAATATTTAAGGGCGATAAAAAGGCTTTTTCTGTTTGTTTATTTACACTGAAAAAAAAAAACGTTTTTTTTTTGCGCAACACACTGGTCTGGTCTTAGCATTCCAGAAAGAGCACCCCCATGAGATGTTCCTCAAAAAGGTGTTCCTTTTCAAAATATATCCAGCTACAAACTTTCGAAAATTTTCTTCTAGCTGCAAGAATTAAAGGAACACATTTTTTCAATCAACTCTATTTTGACCAATTATTTCGACAAATTTTATTTCAATTTTGTGTATATATATGTAGCTAGCCAAGAAAAACTGAAATATAAGTGAACATTTGTCAGGTATATAGGAATTACAATTTTCAGAATTCATAAAAGGTGTTCCTCTCCGGATTCTAGCTAGCTAGATGAGCGCAATGAGCCCAGCTATCTACAAACATAGGGACACCTTTTTGAAAAAAATATATATTTCTAAAATTGATTATCTATTGTTTATGTCAATGTATAAAGTGGTGTTATACTCCAATTATTACTTTTTTGAAAATTTGGTCGTTGGGTGCCCTTCTTCCAGGGGTATCAAACAAACCTTTATCATGTTTCTTATTTCCTAATGATGAGAAAAACATGTATGCTGAAACTTATATTTCACATTCCACTTAAGGATGAAAAAAAAAACACTGGCATCAATGAATCATTCAAAAAATGATAATGAACATATCTACATTGTTAAATCACAATCATAAGCAGTATTTGATAATACATTGAAATTATTTGTGAAGATTATGAATATGAATATTACTTACTACTTACTGTCGTGGGTCGTCCACATTTGTTTGTTTGTTTATTCTTTGGTATTTTCAACAAATATATGCAGTGTTACAAAAATACAGATAATGAGCGAGATATGCACAATTTGTTACAAAAATACACAGGTTGTCCCATGAAAGCCCGAGAGCTTATTTCCAATGGGGTCCGTGCTTACCCTTAACAGTGTTGTGCCAAAATACTATGAATTAACTGATTATTGTGATTTTTTTCTATTGTTGTAATAAAACATAAACTAATATGATTACAAGCACGCAGGTGTATGGCAGAAAAGTGATGAGTTTATATGTATACATAATCATAATCTGTTTGGTGTTGGCTTCACTAAATAAGTTTTTTTTATTCTATGTTTAAAAGATGCATAGCTAGAGACATTTTTCATTTGGCTAGGTAGACAATTCCAAAATTTAATGGCTTGAAAGGAAAAACAGTTTGACGCAACACCTTTGATTGATGGCACTTTAAAATTGTGATTGTGATTTCTTGTATTGATCTCATGAACAGATGACACATCATTAAATATATCCTTTAACAAATATGGACTCAGTCTAGCCCTTATTTCATTATCGTGATTCAAGCAAAGCTTTTTAATACGATCTTCGACATTCAAGTAATTTACACTTTCCAGTTCTCTCTGCCCAATATGACATTTGTGTGGTAAACCTATGATAAAACGCACAATTTTTATTTTGACTTAATTGTCATTTACGTTTTGGTTTAGTACTGAGATCAAGGTACCACGACGCACAACAATAGTCGAAATGACACTGGAGTAAAGTAGAACATAGATTTTTCTAACGGTCTTATCCAAACAGCGTTGGTATCTGTACAAGAATTTGAGTTTTTTAGTTATTTATGAAAGAACGCCTTTTGCCATATCTAGAACTCCTTTTTTTTGGGGTTGTTGCATATGATATGGTCGATGATCGACGGGCTTTCGGATAGCCAAGTATTGAATGTAATGATCTGAGACATTCCCTGGGTGTTGAGAATGTTTCTATAGCAGGTGCGCAATATGGTTTTATTGTAATCACATATATTCACATCACCAATGGTATATTATTCCTGATCGAGTGATAGGCATTCCATTAGTGTGTCGAAGTTATCCAGAAAGTCACTTTGTTTTGGGGTCTGTATATTGAGCCGATGAGGATAGGTCGAGTTTTCGGGAGTAGGAGATCGATCCATATTGCCTTTCGATTGTTATCATGCAGATCAATTCGACTATTGTATGCGAGCGTGTTTCTGATATATATGCAAACACCACCCCCATTTCTGTTTCTATCACATCTTTCTATAGAGTGATCCGGTATTTCAATCTCATTGTTAGAGATTGAGTTATCAAGCCATGATTCACTAATGTAGATGATAGATGGTTTGTTCCAATGAGCAAAGAGTCTAAGCTCATCTATTTTTGGCAGCAGCAATCTTGTATTTATACCCACAAAATGGAGGCCATTTTGTTGTAGAAGACCAATAGGATAGTTGATAGGGTCCGAGGGTTTCACACTGGTGGTAGGTAGTGTGTTTTTGGGCGATGTATCCTGTAAATCACTGGAATTAGGTGAGGTTTCAATAGTGCATCTGTCGCAGATATGGGGAAAGGTCGAGTTTCTTTTGATCAGCTGAGTGTATTTACCAACAGACATGAATCTAGAACACTTTATGTGGGTTTAGTTATTGCAGAGGTCACACAATATAGCCTTGCTATTGTTTGTGATGTTCTTTTCACACCTTGTGCACGGAATTTGCAGTTTTCGGGTTGCGTTTTCTGGGTCGATATTGCCATAATAACAATGAGCTAGACTATTGCCTAATAAAGCGTTTTGGGAGAGCAACGGTGTCTGTTTGTATGGCGAAATGTCGTAGTATTTGACATATGTAGGTGACCAATTTCCTCGATTCAATAGCGTGGGATTTGCGAGGTACAGGGGTGGGTTTGTACTGAATTGCGTTGTTGTACATTTATGGCATTTTGTTCGGGTATTGAGGCTCGAAAATGGGCTAGGCTCTATTTGCGATGTATATGTAACGAGTATAACCGAGATAAGGAGGGTATACATCATCATTGATGTCCAGGTCCTAGTGAGAAAGTATGCGGATAATGAATTCTAGAGGATCTCGATTGTAGGTTGAAAAGGCCAATTTTCATTCGATTTTGTGGGAATCAATGCCAATTCTGTAGATATATGGATATGTTTATCGAAATAATGGATATTCTTCGATTTGGGTACACTAAAATGAGTGTTCTTAAGCGATATTTCAGTTGAGTTGCGAATTGTTCAAATATCACCTTCCTGAGATTCGTGGTAATCTTTTTTATTTATGTTATCCTGTTTATAGAACTTACTATTTTTTTGGTTTCATTTTCGTAAAATATGAATAAAACTTATAATTTTCAAACATCGCGGTCTTTTGGCACGACACAACTTCGGTTTTAGGACACTCAGCATATGTCGTTCCATCTTTGATGTCCACTGCTTTGTTTGCCCCGTGATTACCTGAAGTATGTTTTTCATGCCCTTTCCGGCAATATGTCGGAATCAGAAAATCCTTTTCGCCTCAGCAACGTCTTGAGATATACTCACTTTAGCATACTCACTTTATCAGTTCTTATGTGCTCACTTTGTTGTCCCATGTTATGCATAGGATTCGTCTTAGGCATCGGCTGTAGAAGGCAACAAGACTATTTTCGTCTCTAAAAGGGAGGTTCCATGTTTCACTCTTGTATAACAGGGTAGATACAACTACTGATTGAAAAATTCTAAGGCGTGTACTGGTAGAGATTGTCTTACTTTTCAACTCTGAGCGGAGTTTATTACAGGCTTCCAAAGCTTTGCATAACCGCGAGCGTGCTTCAAATGTATGTGAAGTCTGTTATATTTTCTAGCGGTTCGCTGCCCAGTCTGTTTACGTTAATGTCTTCGGGTGTGTTTTTCACATGCATTACCTTAATCTTTTTAACATTGATGACATAACCTTCCACAACCGGATGTCTACTCGCATGGGTTATTTTTAAGATATGTCAGATAATGAAAGAAAGTGCCATCCAGAGTCTTACGATATTTCATGCCACCAAATCAACGACCAATACAATATTCCCCTATCTCAAATCTAAGTATTAAGAACAGCGACAGTTGTTAAACAGCGCATTCGTCTATCTTACCAATGCCGCTATACATTGCTAGTAGAAACCACATTGTCAAACTACTAGTCAAGATGAGTTTTCCTCGAAAGTGTCTGTGTCTCATTCTTGCATTCCATGTCGGCATAATTAGTTCAATAGGATTAGACGGATTACATTCCGACAGGCATCCTCTATTGAGTGAAAAAAAACGTTTTGGTTGCGATACTACTATTTTTGTTGCATGTGCTCGCGCTTGCTGTCATATGCATTTGGTTATGTTACAATAGGGATATACTTAATTTTATTTGCTTACTGGATATATGATGAGCACCTTTTGGATATTTTCTTTATTCTTGTGATAAAAAAGATATTTTATTTTGTAAATTGATCGAAATAGCATGCATTTGTGTATTAGATTGTTATTTGTTATTCCCCGTGAAAACGAGGGGATATAGGGTTGAGCTTGTCCGTCTGTCTGTCTGTCTGTCTGTCTGTCCGTCTGTCCGTCTGTCTGTCTGTCCCGCTTGATATAGGGTACTTTGTGCACGCGAGTTTGGTATGAAGGAGGTAAGCTAGAGCTTTCAAATTTTATAGACGTATAAACCCAGGTCTGAAGTCGTGCCTCGTTAAGGTTTTATCTCGATCGGTTGAGAATTGTTAAGATTCTGGAGCACTTTAAAAATTGTCGACTTTAAACTTTTTTTCAGATGCCAAGCACTTTGTGCAGGCGACTTTGGTCTGAAGCAATTGAGCTAGAGCTTTCACATTTCATACACGCATAAACCAAGGTCTGAAGTCATGCCTCGTCAAGGTTTCATCTCGATTGGTTGAAAATTGTCGATTCTGGAGCACTTTAAAAATTGTTGATTTTAAACATATTCTCAGATGCCAAGCACTTTGTGCACGCGAGTTTGGTATGAAGCAATTAAGCTTGACCTTTAAAATTTTATTCTCGTATAAACCGAGGGTCTGAATTCGTGCCTCGTCAACGTTTTATCTGGATCGGTTGAAAACTGTCGATTCTGGAACACTTTGAAAATTGTCGATTTAAACATTTTCACCCGATGTTAAGCTCTTTGTGCACACGAGTTTGGTATGAAGGAATTGAGCCAAAGATTTTTAATTTTATACACATATAAACCAAGGCCTAAAGTCGTGCCTCGTCATAGTGTCATCTCGATCGGTTGAAAATTGTCGATTTTGGAGCACTTTAAAAAGTAGCAAAAAGATGAGGAAATGTGCCTGATAATATAAGATATTATCATTTAGTACGTGGTATGTACTTATATAAGCTGGTATGTACTTAAGGTGGTATGTACTTATATATTGCTTATATAAGCAAACATGCTTATATAAGCATATTATTTTATAGCTAAGTGAAATTATATTCTTTCTTCACTTGCCTCGTCAGCTGCCCTCCATAACATTTTGCGTTTGATTTTATAAGCAAGTATGCTTATATAAGCATATTTATAAGCAATCATGCTTATATCAGCATATTAATCAGGAAATTAATAGAGAT
>LQRL01106544.1:5749-24963 GCA_001703475.1 Hydroides elegans | reverse complement strand
GGGGGTTGGTCATGAGGGGGGGGGGTGGGTTTGTCCGGGATTCCACAAAATCATCAAATGCCACTTTCATAGTTTTGATTATACATCAAAAGCCCTTTTATATCATCATGGATAATGCACAAACCTATCAAGAAAATGCAATCAGAACATGAAAGATTAAATAACGACGGAACATGAAAGCGAAATCGTCCCTTATCTGAATTGCAATCCACTTTCGACCCCATTGAAATCAAAACATAAAAGCAAACTCACACGCGAAAACCCTAAACCCAATTGCAATCGTGATCGCGAACGCCTCACTAAGTATTGCTTTGAACTGTTTTACTCGAAGCACTGTGTGTAATTTCTAAATTGCGATCGATTTTTTATTTTTTTGTGAAAAAAAACACGGTTCTTAAATTCTAAAATGTAGCCTAAATATAAAAAATATATATTTTATAGTTATGATACAAAAAAGCTGGGCTTTTCTCCACTTTTGATAAAATAATGCTGGGCTTTTCCCCTAGTGTACAAAAATGCTGGGGTTTTCTCCACCTGGGCTTTTCTCCACTGGGCTTTTCTCCTGGATTCGTTTAGAACTTAGGAAATCCATACAAGGAATTCATATATAAAACTGTGTTGAAACGGAAATATCAGTGTTATTTATTTTTGGTACTAAACTTTTACTTTTTTCGTTTTCCATATACACCCATATAAGGTCAAAACCTTGTCAAACAAAAGAAAAGACAGCTGATCGAACTCGGGTATAAATACCAGGATTGGATCCACAGGAACATGCTTTCATTCTATCTATACCAACTTGGCATTTCTCGGGACGAAACAAAAGACTAAACCTCTTGCCATACATATGTAATGAATAAGCCATACATATAACGAGGCCATAGAACCAACTCCATGCGGCCCAATTGAATGGTATATGGTCCGGTATGACGCCGCCGAGACTCCACATTGACCATATATGACCTTTTTCATTTACATATGGATGCATAAGACAATGCCATGTGCATCCTCACAGGCGGAAGGGGCGAGCTTCCACCCAACTCAACCCATATACAGCATTTATTTTATAATTCCATAAGTTGTTGCTCTTTTTATTAAGTGTATTAACCTAGCATCCTGGCGCCAACATATGCACACCATAAATGGCAACTGGTTCATCCCGACTGTTCTCCTCCATTCGCTGCTTACGGGATATATGCCATTTATTTATAAGTGTTCTTCCATTTTCATTATCAAGTAGGATTGTGAGGAAAAATAGCTTATGTTTTCATAGGGAAATGGAACACTTTTCATCCGGTTTGAAGAAAAATTGCTCTGACATCCGTTTTGATACTGCGGGCACTCCCCGCACAACAATTTCAGTTTTATTTATGCATATCCTTGTATTTCACCGCTTACTTCGGAGCGACTTGCGTCAAAGGCTAATTGCGAAAATACAAGAATTATAGAGACTAAGGGCTTAGGACATATTGGGGCTTTACATTTGACGATAAAGCGTCATGCTCCCTGCTCAGCATTGCTGTGTCTTTCGGCCATTCACTCATCTGCGAATGGCCATCCTTGTTTCTAAGCCAACCTGCCTATCCATTTGAGCACGCCCAATGACAATAATTGGGCTTGACCGTGGTAGATAATTCTCGAGGTCCTCTTTTTTTCCTTTTTTTTTCTAAGGCTCATTAACGGGGCATTGTCCGAGGAAATAGGGAGAATGTTTCCAACAGGATCACGGATGGTGGGTACTGGGGGGTTGGGGTGCGCAGAACATATCCTGCTGCCTACAAGCAAATCGAGGGGCGGGCTTCACCCTCCGTTCCCTCTTTTCCTCTTTCGATTAAGTGCTATTCTTTCTCCCTCATTATTCTCTAATTGCTCGTAATACACTTTGAGTCACAAGCGGGTGCCCTTCAAGTTGTTGTAATGAGCATGCGGGGTGAAAGCTGTTCTTTGTGGGTCTCCTTTCTTTGGACGGAAACAAAGGACGCAGAATGTCATGAGGAATTTGATGACAAATATGGATGGTGACGAAATGAATTCTTAATCACCAATATATGTCACTGTAATTATCTTATCTTCTTTTATTAAAACACATTCTGTTACATTACCCCAAATGGAGCCCAGATAGCCAATAAGCAACCCAATCTATGAATGTCAATCTATCCCTATCGAAAAATATTATTTTTTTCTGTAACCGATGACCATACCTTGTTATTCTAGAGGTAGCAATGGCAGACATACTGGGTGATAAGCCAAAGGAGCTTCCAAAGCAGATGGGCCAAGAAAAGTGTTTGTTGCCAAGATGTACAGAGTGGCACTGGAGAAATGATACAACTAGAGGTCAACAGCACTTTCTTATCTCTCTTTCTGATTTTTTTTCTTTTTATTTAACAGTTTATTCTTTTTTTGCTTTCAAACCACTCAATCCGTGCATTTCGTATAGTCATACATGATGTTCAAACTGGAAGGTATACTATTCAGCTGAGTATGTGAGCAGGAAATGCGCCCATTACAGAATCCTTAATATTTTTAATGTTTTTTCACACATATAAAGTATAAAGCCTTGTCATTTTGCAAGAAATCATTTTCCTGCTCAATTAACAAGAAATATGAAATAGTAGACTTAGTGGTGATCGTGTTACTCAACGTGCACCAGGAGCGTGTGTGGGTGTCCAGCAAATGACGGGTGCCATATTGAATTTACGCCCTACGGCTACTGTTACCAACCCTGTCCTTTCGAATACTTGGAATCCGTGGTTCTAATTTAATCTCGGGGGTTCAAAGAGGGCAGAATATCTGGTAGGCATCAGAAGTTTCAAATACATGTAGGAACCAAACATTCGAGTTCGGAGCATGCTTGTAGAGCAATATGGCGAGTAAATGCTTCGTTTCCGATGTCAGAGCAACACCGCCATTTTTTTTGATAGATTCGATTTATTGTCGAAGTCAGTATTATATCCCGAAATCGCGATTACATCAATACAACCTCAATCCCCTTGATGGTTTCGGTCATCGATTAGTTATATATTGGGATACACATGAACATTATTTTACTTTTAAATACCTATACGAAATATTAACCATATCCTTACTGATACTCACTTTGACGAAGAGAAGAAGAGGCTCCTGAGCGACGGGCGGAACTTCTTGGGCGTGGCGGCCGCGGAGATCTCGATGGCCACCCCTGGTTTGGCGCTGTCGTTGAACTTTGGAAGGAAGAGCGAGTGCTTGTCATGCGGCTGCAACATGACGCTCGTGTCGCCCATCGCCTTCACCATTACGACGCTCAAACGACGTCACTTATGCGAGTTTTGGTAGATTGCGACGTCAGTTTGTATACGACGTTGCTTATGCGAGGTTTGGTAGATTGTGACTATCAGTTTGTATAAGACGTTGCTTTTTATAGGACGTCGTTTATTGTGGAACAGATTATGTCGCTGCTGCTTGGGTGCTGGGTTCTCCTAGGAGTTGATATAGGCTGTTCTGCTATCCTCTAAATGTTTCCGATATCCTATTGTGTTTTATGGGTCTGATCGAAGCTGTCCTTATATAATTTTTAAACGAGTTTCTACAATGTAATACATCAGATATTATTATTGTTCGTATCCGATTTTAATCATATATCCATTTAAATGCATCACCATCAAGTCACAACTAAACCCGTCTCTCACAAAATCATACGAATATATACTAAATGTGGATTTCCTCTCAAAGGACTGACCACGGCTGATTACAGATCATGTGGTTTTTCGATTAGTCACGTGTTAATGACTTATCCAGACACTTCATATGCAAAATATCCTTTTCATTCGAGATAAATCAACCCACTTTCATTGTTTACTATTTAGTATATAATCTTGATTTCCTTTTTATCAACACATCCAATCTAACTATATCCTCTCTGTTCTGTTCAATGCAGTGAAATAAACAAAGTATTGCCTCATTCCACTGACATATGCATCACACCACCAATGACCTCATTTGCTGTGTGTATTTATATTCCTCCCGCCAATGAACGGTGTCTCTATTATGCAAATGACTTTCGCCCGTGTCCTTGTGAGACAATGTGTTCACCCTCTTTTTTATAACAAGGTGATTTCTTTATTGCTAATTATTTAATCCGCTGATTGCAATGTAGACGTCTTGATCCTCTTTTGTTTGAGTGATTTCTGTTTACAATGAATTCGTCAACTCACTGTAGTGGCATGATATAACAAAACGGCTGAAATGCTCAACTCTCTATTTTGTTGTTGTCTGTATATCGCGTGTTGATGTTTCGTTTTCTTTGTGTTGTGTGAAATGAAAAAATGGCACCAACACACCTCAGCTTTTATGACGTATTTCGGTCGCTCTCTCCCAAAATAACACCACATCGGCATGAACATCATACGACATCTGTGTCCGTGAAAATAGTGAATGGAGACCGCAACTGCTTTACCATTAGAATTCTATACCATTCATATTATTCACACGATACTTTTGTGTGTCTCTCTTATATACAAACGACAAAGGTGCCACTGCAAACACTCATTACATCATAATATTCGATTATTTTTCGCCACACTTAGCCTACGACGACTTATTTACTCGCGCCATAAAATAAGTTGTGTTTACAAAGAACTGTCGTGAAATTGGGTCCTGTTTACGTAAACACTCGATCGCTTCTCTCCCTCTTTCCCAACTTCCCTTTCCCTCCCGCTTCGCTCTCCTATACATACGAGATTTCCCCATGAAAATAACGAATTACATTCCCAACGCGTACGGGAAGTCTGAGGTAGCAATTTCTGGCAAAACATATCAGGATATTTGCAATGTCAGGGAGCCTTGTTTGCAGAGGCTGTTGTGGGGCGGTCAACAGTCGGGGAAACGCAGAAGCAACTGTTGCTTTGGACTCGTTCTGTTTTTGTCGTTGCTAAAATAAGGCGCATTTCCCAGAAATTTCTTGGCAATAAAATCGTTCTTCCTCCTGCGTGGCGCAGTAGAAATAAACAGTTGATTTATGTCATCAACCCACTTGTAGTTTATTTAGCAGTGTGTCCGCTTGCCTTATATGGTGTTTTACTCATTACTCAGACTTTATATTGGCATCGAAAAACAGCTGTTTTCACCGTAGTTGTAAACATAATTATAGATTTTATGTGATTGAGCGATGTAAGTGTTTACATGTTGTTCTTTCTGAATGCATTTTTCAACAAATGAAGAGAAAACATTTAATTTTTTCAAATGTGAATGTTCAACCCCTAAGTCATCTACGATGATTGGAAATAAGCAAGATTGAGCGATGTAAATGTTTACATGTTGTTTTTTTTTTCTGAATGCGCTTTTTCCGCAAATCACGTGAAAACAAAATTAATGTCAATGTCTAACCCCCAAAGCATCTGTGATGATTTGAAATAAATATGATCATGTATTCATTCGGCATATATTTATTCACAAATCAAGGGAAATCAAGGGCCAAATCCTGTCGTTTTTTGTCAACGCTATGTAACGCGATGATGCGATATCAACACGAAGATAATGATGATCATCAAGGCGTCAGATTGAAACCTGTTGCAAGGTTGATCAATGCGTGAAGGTACCCTCTCTGTTCATTTAGGAAAACGACAAAAGGTGCGCTTCTAATTTCACGTTCAATGCCAATGATGAAAACACCAGTCCCATATGTATTCATTTAATTCAAATTCATGACCTTTGTAATTCAAATCACTGTTTTAATTTCTTTAATATACGAATATTGATATCTATTTTAGAAATTAACATAAACTGATACGCTCATCAAATTCAGAAACAACCATTTTATGTGTCACAGATGTAAACATGCAGTTACCCCGCCCTCGTATCCTCACAAGACTTGAGGGTCGTCTACCAAATCAACGATTTTTTTTTGAATGAATAATTAGCGAGGTAATTAACCGTAGATAAAAGCCATCGGCACGCGATATCCCAGCAGAATAGATCACTTTGTTTTCGTGCAATGTGGCATTTCGATGAACGACGAACTGACCCCCTTTCGTTGGCACTGAAACGGATTCGATCACACACGGCGGGATCGGGCACTGATCCATGAAAACAAGCGGGTACTGCGTTTCAAAAATTGAAGGCTTTCATCCACAAAGGTCACTTGATTTCGCGCAGTTTTCCTTATTTTTATAGTCAGCTTGCGTATTTTACAAATCATAGACGATTTATCACTTTTTATACTCAGAAATGTCTTATGGTAAAATATAAAAGTTCAATAACGAGTAAATTCTTTTGGCATGAATTCGATAAAACTTGTGATTTCAAAACCCTCGACACAACAGCGTTCAATAAGTCTTATTTCGTAGAAAAGAAGCTAGACTAATTATATGCATTTATGTCAAGTATCACCAATATATTATGCATTATCTTACCGGGTATTTTATTTTTGGATTGCAGTTGAACACTTTTTTTTTTATCCTGCGATGTATGATTTATGCATGTCTTATTTTTGTCAGCATTTTATAGTCGGCTAGGGCCAAACAAGAACCAATAAACACGTTAAATGTTAATTTTATGATTATACAATAAACACTAGATTACCGATAAATACCGTACTTTTCCGCGTATAATACGCATTTTTTTCTTCGAAAATCAGGCCTAAAGTCGGGGTGCGTATTATACGCGGACACATCGCAAATGATTATTTTCCTATCGGATATTTCTTGCATAATATATAATTTCATTATTGCGTATATGGTGACAACAATATACAATTTATAAAACATAAAAATCCCTACAATATTTGCAAACCGATTCTAGGGTTTCTTTTATATATATTGGCAGGTATATTTCATGATATGTTTAAAACTGAAGATAAAGCAAAAAAAAAAAAATAAAGCAAAACTATTTCCAAACTCGGGGTGCGTATTATACACGGAAATATGAACATTTTGGCATTTTGAGGGCAAAAGTCGGGGTGCGTATTATATGCGGGTGCGTATTATACGCGGAAAATTACGGTAGGTTACGAAAAACAGCAACACGACTATTTACTCCGATCGCCTCGACCCCAAGCAATGGAGTACATGCACCAGTATGCGTACCCTACTCAAATAAATAACACACAAACATATTTATTTCCCATTAAAAATAGCTCTGATATTATTATTATATTTTGGCGATCAAAAATAGAAGATATATCGATTGACGCAATTTGCCTTAGGATAGGGATGCATATCCTTTTCAGCAGAGCCCATTTTCGGAGTTGACATTTTTTACAGATAAGTGTGGATGTTTTTAAAGCCATTATCTACGACAGTTATTTCCAAGCCATATACTTTGATGATACCGTAAAAGATAGGTGTGATGTATCCCATTGATTCCAGTCACTGATTTCACGATTTCCGCCCTTCAGGGTAGACTACTATTTTTTTCTCACAAATGAGTCACAGAGATTTGCATATGTCAATGATACGACTGCTGCTATAAGTAATGGTAGATTCCATTACAAGCGAGTCAAAAGCAAAGTGGAAATTACATAATCAAATTTCGAAATCTGTATATTTTTGTTATCAAATGGCACTATTCTTGTTTCAAGAACTTGCGGTTCACCCAAAAGAAGCTGTCAGAACATTCAACCTTCCTTTGGCGTCACCAAACAAAGGCGCGATAAGGATATCTCTGATACCCCCTACGAACCGATCTATATTTTAAGCACGTTTTCCTCTGTATAGCACTGGAAGGCAACGCGATAAGGCTCATTGGTTGCTGGGAAAAATAGGGAAATGAAGAAACAAATAGGTCTCGCAACAAAAAGAAATACATATATGAGAGCTGTTGGATAAGAGTAAAAATACAGAGTAAAAAATGGTTGGAAATAGAGGAAAAGACTATCGGCGAACAGTTCGGACTTATCGCTGGTTGATGACTTTATCATTGCCACTTCCACTCATAGAAAGCTCCTGGCCAGAGGCGATATGCGTCAGATACATGTAAAAAATTATTTTTGTTTTTGTTTTTATGTGCGCTTTCCTCCCATTATCGGACACGGATTTTTTATAGGGAGTTTATAGATATGAACTGACAGGGTTAAGTTTAGAACAATGGCACACGAACATGATTTATACGATAGGCGAATCGCAGTTTTATTTCGAAAATTAAATACATCATCGGTAATTTTAAATATCAAAATTATTGAAGCCCCAATATCTTTTTACAACACCAGTCTAGACTACCGAATTTATCATTGCCGAAATTGTAACATAACTCCGTTGAAATAAATGCATCTTTTTAAACACACCAAATAAATCCAATCGGCAGATTTGTAATGAATTCGACTAGACATAAACTGGTTCGTTTTCTTAGCAACAGCTGTAGAGAACAGTTGGTTGCTCAATATCATGAAATGAAATGATCGAGTCTGAAGTTACGGAATCAAGTAATAAAGTGATTTTATAGGGGTTAGCCAAACATATCTACATCTTATAGCACTTTCTAAAGACGATTTTATTTGTGGTAGCAGCAGCTGAAATAGATTCGTTTTTCATCGGAAGTAGCATCTCATGATACTGATGGAATCTGGTGCTTATTTTTAGGGGATTGTTTGTTAACTTTCTCGTTTCATTTTACAACTTAGTTAGAAAACTTTTTTGCATTTCGAAAATATACAGGCACGGATACACCGATTTCATATTGACGTCACTCGTGTAGTGGGCCTTATTACTTTGTAGCAATGCTGCTTCTTCAGATATGCACTTTGGCGGTCGCATGGTCTTGTATACGTCGTTACGGAGGCGTGACGTTTAATCCGATGTACCCACTCGTTCAGTGCATCGAGAAAACTTTCTAAATTCACCTTCGCATCCTAGAATCCACTATTGTAAAAAAAAATCAACGCATTTGGATTCATCTTACGTTGCAATCATTTTTTGCTGAATGATATTTTCTATAAATAGTTTTTGTTGATTACAAAACATTTGTTGATTTATTAATATTCTAAAAGGGCCTTAACGCAGAGTGACCGATGTCACCTTAGAGTACAAGCTGTGTCGACCTTTATTCGACGTAATAAAATGTATATTAAATCGTTCAATGTCCTTCGCGTGTGCCAAGTTTGAATGGTCATATTGTGCCATACGATTCCAAGCAATGAAATGCGAGGTGAGATTGTGTTCACGCCAGAGCATTTGACTCAACTGTGTCCCATTTGCAGTGATTTGGACTCGCTCGAAACAACAATAAGTAGACGCGCTGGTCCAAAAATGTCAACAAAGGGAGCAGTAAACAAAATGTTTTGAGTAAGAGCCAAATGCCGAGATTATCCTGAAGTTGGCAAAGAGCACAAAACGATAAATTATCGGGCATTGAAATGAAATAAGCGTTCAACTCCAACATACATAAGCTCATATCATTTAACCACTTCCTATGGATCTATTTCTTGTTTGTTTTGGAATTACCATAATGATTAATTGCGGAAATATAGTTATTCCATATTCGATTTCATTAGTAAGATCGAATAATAATGTTCATGACACAAATACTATAAATGGTCATCACAGAAGCCAAGTGGTGACTATAAATAGCAGTGATTCAAGATGGATGACTCTTGATATGTTAAGCGTAAAAGAAGTTGTAGACTACATGTAGACTTCTATATCAAAATGTTCAAGGTAGATCCAATGCAACGGGCTCTTGTCTTTTCCTATTTCTCATATATTCAAACATATTTTTTCGGTTCCAACTACCATTCAAAAGAAACATGATCTATTTTCGAGTAATTTTTGAGACGACAACACATTTTTATCACAGAATCAGGCATTTTGTTGATACCCTATTATAACGTTTTGCATACGAAACACCTTGATCAATTTGAGATGACACGAACAAAAAATTAAACGTGTCAGGGTTGTGCAATACCTTAAGTGACATCTGATTGAAGGCGTGTATATTTGGCAGCGACATCTATGGACAGGTTGGAGGACTCTCGTACTGTCTCATAATACTGTATGATTCCAAAACCCATATTCCCTAGGTGTTTCTTATGGATACATGGAATTATCATCTAAAAAAATAAAACCTTTTCGCATGCTTCCTGTTCATTACGGAAGTATGTAAAAAGAATCTAGCGCAATCTTTCACCCAGCATGCGTATCCGGAGATTCATTTCACGTTGCACCAACTGACCAAGCAACAGATGAGCCAACGAACGGTCAGACACGGTATGTACCGACCAGCCTCCCAAATAGCCAAATGGAAGGGGAGGTCAGCGGGCTAACAAGCGGTAATTGTAGCATAAAAGCAAAACTATACACGTAAACATATGTTCTCTATTTTCCCCATAGCGGTCATAGTTATTGGTGTTGATTAGTGTTGATATGCAAACTGTACATCAATCAGTTCACTGACCAAGGCTCAACATTTTCCCAAACTAGATAAATCCCCTTTAAGCTTAGAATTTATGTACGAAGGCTTACCATAGGTCGAACTGTTTAAGGGAAGTTATAAAACGAAGACATCTTGGGCAAAGAATAAGAACAATGATTATTGTTTGGAGAGTTATTTGAAGTCTTATTTCTTTATATCTTTTTAGACAATGGCCTCTCCTGAATCTCTGACAGAATTGCCTGACCAAGCCCAACCAATTTCTAATGTTTGACCCTTAAACTCTACATTTAATTATGTTTCTTGCGTGTCATTTCACGTATGTTTGATCCGAACAAGGTATAGTAACGCAGGTCAAGGTGGGGATCAACGCAAAATTGTTGCCCGAAACCAACGCACCATATAGTCATTCGTAAACAATATTTCGAATCCTGCCAAAAAGGTTCACGGTTTAAGTTCACACGTAAGTATCGCACTCGTTTGACCGGCGGTAGGCAGACCGGTCGGCGCATGCGTAAATGGGAAGAACCACACGCATGCATCTCACCGAGACTGCACACGGCGAAAGACGCTTAATACACGCACGCGCTAAGTGATGTGTATGCGCAACGTTTTCGTTCTTCTGTGAAGTGGTGTGAAACGCCTTCTCCTTTGCGCCTCTGGCGGTCCAACCGATCTGTTTTTAGACTTCAGAAGTGGGATTTGCCCCGCATGATGAGTATAAGGCAGTGTTGGCAGCGGTTATACCATGTAAGGACTTACTATTCGGTTAATTTCACTTTTCATGCAGGTTGCTGGGAAATATCTTCCGCTTTCTATATTAAGATGCGTGAACGCCAAGTTAAATCAAGTACATGTAGTTCTGACTCATACGAGCCAAAATACGTTGCTGCTTTTTTTAGTTGAAATCCCTTTTTATTTTATCGTTGTAAATATTATGATTCACTGAAAATGTGCGAGAATATAGATTTTTATAGATCGGAAGGAAAAATATGACAACCAATTACCATACTGTCATTAGGAGAACAAGTCGAGTAAAAACATACATATATTTAATATGAATTTGTACAAACACTTTAGCGCGAGTTGCGCGTGAATCTTCGGTTCAGATGGAATCGCGCGAAGGAGCAGTTGCGTACAAGGATGTTGTAAAATTCTTGGTATTGGTTTCAAAAACAAACTTTTTAAGTTGGATGAAATGATCTTATATATTCTGTATTTCAAAGAATGCCTGGTGATTTGTTCACTCTCGATTTAACGTTTGTTTCGTTGTTTTAGCTCATTTTTAAATCGTTAGAAACCGTGTTGATTTACATCAATATTTAAAATTTACATTTTGAGACTAAAATTGCTATTTTTACAGTTAGTAACTAAGTTTGTTAGAAGGACCAATAAACAAGTGTCCCGCGAATGGTCAAAGTGACTTACCTTATCAAATGTTTTACATATATACGTTACATAACGTGTTACATATATCATTTCTACTCGATCTAGGCCATCTAAACACCTCGGTTTACCGCTCAAATTCAAACGGTTCAAATTTGCTTTAATATTACAGACGATGCTTAGACACAGCTAAACTAAAAGGTATTGGGCGAGGAGAAGAAATATCAATGTTTCATTTTACGCAAAAGTTAAAGAGAGTTCTGAGTGTATCATTATACCAATCCTATATAGAACCTAGCAAATATTATCACACAAGAAGGCTTTAAAACACCCTTTCAAAATAGTCTTCCCAAAATAAATATTGAGTGATCGGAGGTTCTCATTTATGCTTTTGGCTACTTTATGAAAGAAAATGTCTTAAAATACATGAATAAAAATTTCGCAAAATTCATCAAAACGAAGATATACCTTCTCGCACCGAACGAGAGCAGCTCCCTTTATGCACCATTCATAGACAAAAGGATGAAATACGACATGTATCAGGCCATGGAGAAGCTACTTGAGAAATGAGGCACAAAAAAAGATGGAAACGATCGCAGGCACTTAATAATCTGCCATCCGTCACTTTTTACGTCCAAGGCAAATCGCTCGATGCTACGGACAAAAACACAACGCAAAATACGCTTTTGAAGGATATACGGATAAAGATTAGATTTCGGTTCTGGCGCTGGCTCATCCATATCCAGGGACACTTAACGGCAGACAAAGAACCAGCATGCTTTATGTGATTGGAAGTTTGCAAAGGTTACATAGAATTGCAGGGATGTTTGGTACTGTCAAAACATGCAGATGAAACCCCATATGAAACCATAATCTAATCAATGGTGGTAATTTATCTGTCGCGAAAATTCTACAATAATGTTCCGAAAAAAATGACGAAGGGGCGATTCGCCCGACAATGACCGAAAAGGCGGTAGAGGAAAATAGATAATATATAAAGGTTTATTAGATGACCGCTCTAGTTAAGAGATAGTTCACCCTATATGTCACATGGCCGGTCACATGGTTAATCCTACCAAAGCTATAGACATTTCAAACATGCAGTTAATCTAGCCCTCTTCACATAGAACTGTCATGATAATTATATCGAATGGTATCTCTCTTCTTCACCCACGGCTTCTAACGTTAAAGACGATTATCACTTATAAGGGGCAACACTTTACTGTTACCGGTAAGCTATTTTTGTCGCCACAATCCAGTAACATGAGTATGAGGTCAATCGTCCATATTAAGTCTAGTTGTCGATTTGTCAAGCCAAATATAGTGAGCTGTGAAAAAGCATGACCGGTGTGATGATTAATGAACAAGGACAAAACATGCATATTTCTCATCGCTTATTCGCATGCAATTAACATGATCTATGTGAGAAAATACTGTCAGCTTACTCCATCAAAGGAATTATGTTAACCGTTATAAGCCATTTCGAGTTAGTCATTAAGTCCATGCAAATTCATCGTAAATGCAGTTGACAACTGATACGGTATGAAGCCACTCGATTCAACTGACATATGTTGATGACACACGGATGCTTTAGAAGTTGACACACAAAAAAAGGCATATTGCGATACACATTTTTTTATTCATTAAATGGTGTCTTGACATTTACAGATATGGACTTTGATAAAAACTTGTTATTTTACAATTCTGATTAACAGCCAAGCTGCAGTCAATTCAGTGTATCAATGTTTTCCGCATTAAACCTATTTGGCAAAGTTTCAAACTTAATCATGCAGGACCAATATAGTATACAGGGGCTATTCATTTTCAGACTTTTATTGCTGAATTATATTAAACAGTGATGCTGTTTATCAATAACTTAAAAAGTAAATATTTTCATTCAATACTGCAAAATCTAGTTAAACCGAAGTGTCCGGTTAGCCAGATACTTTTGACAATCCTAGCCATTGTCCTCGGTTATACGAATCGGGAGAGGATTATCATCCAGAGTATATTATATTTCGGAGCCCTGTAAGCCGTGTACCGAGTAGTCTATGTGCACATCGAAAAAAACGTGTGTATCTCCGTGGTCCGGGTAACAAATGTCACTCGTCAAATTTACTTTAACTTCTTCCTTTCTTCCCGCCAGTTTCCGTTTTCAAAGTGGACATATATAATTTATTGTGGTTGATATACATATTGACAATACAAAAATATATAGACTATTACATGTATAATCACGAAAGACTTAATGAAAGGTGCTCTCCTTTCATACAGACTTAAGAGGCCATAATACAACAGCTCTCCTTTTCTCTGCGTCTAATGTCCTTGTTTGTCTCCCTGTGTTTAGGGTGACTTTGTACTTTGGGCCCAAAGAGTGTGTGTCTCCTTAGAGCCAATCAGAATGAAGAACGCGCTCTTATGTAAACAAATATCACCTGATGTAGAGAAAACTGCCGATTCGACTCGGCAGAGGGCCAACAACGATTATTTCTCTTCTTCGATCATATATTATTATTACGGTGGCATGTTTTTGACTTATACTAAACAACAAGGTCAGACTGCCAAACGACACTATGATGAAGTTCGTGATAAATTATTTGTAGGGTGCTCAAGCTATCGGATCATAAGTGATTGCGATTTTTAGAGGTCTCGATAATCCCCTCTTCAAAATGAATATGATGAACACACCCGAATTTGAAGAGTGTATGAAGAGATCTTAAAGAAAAGAATGACGTGATTTTTTTTTGGATTGTTCACCGTATTTTAGTCTTTTCCACTTGTTGAATATCTTTATCAATTATCTTCCTTCAAAAATTAATTTTGTTGTTTATTTTTATTTCTTTCAATATTTCAGCACAATATACAGTTCAATAATTCAAATAGGAGTAACTATGCGCCCTTATATGACACTACCAAGGTGCTTGTAACTCCGAAACGTATTATAAAACGCGCAAAGAACACTTTTAAGCATTGAAACTCAGCTAAGTAAATTCAAATTTAGATTTTATTAAATTTCAGATTTTAACATCTTCTGATAAATGAAGGTATATTTTAGCTTTGAAACATTCAAAATAGTTTACTTAATCCCGAAATCATAAGTAAAGTTGGACACGAAATCTAAAATAGTCAAAACAAACATTTTCTGGTTTAGCAGCGACATTTTTCTGTTTATTGTTTATGATGCGACAGTTTAACCAACAAAAACGGTGCCATCCAATTTATTTTGGGGTGCAAACAGGATGTTTATTTTCCCCGGTAACAGAATGAGTCACACGGGGTAATTTCTACTCGATGTCAACATCCGCCAAGTGAGTCATACCCATTGAAACCAAGAGCACTCTCCACATCTTGTCACATAACCTCTTTATCCATAAATAGGGAGGGTTAGCAAGGTACAAAGAACGGAGTGAATCTTATAAGTTCTATTAATGACACACACACTTCGACATTGAGAATGAGTCGGCAAGAAATATACGGGTGAATATGCTTGTATGATTCCATTCTGCAATGGAGTAATTCTCATAACATTTTTTTTTAGAAAACTATAACATGGAACAAGGGATGAACGAACCTTTTTTTTCTGTCCGTGTCTATAATGCACTCATACAACACTTCAATAAATTATGCCACTCGATTCTTGCCATAGGATGTTTTTAAAAACTGTACTTTTAATACCGGATACAAGCTCCTCCAGTTGTCTCGATCTCAAACAAGTCATTAATAATACGAGGAGCAACATCTATAAAATGAGAAGCTTAACGTTTATCCTTATTTGTTTTTTTTAATCAAATGCTTGAGAGCCGATTCATGAAGGACCCATTTTCATATAGAATTCTACGCTTCGGACGGGCTTCATGATCACACTCCGCTCTTTCCCATTGCAAAAAATAAAGAAACTTGGCCCTTATATATTCCATGTCAAATGTCTTCGTATGTCTGCATTTTCGTCACTTATAGTTATTTTTAAGTTTTTGTGTTATCTAAGATACAATGTTTTTTTTCACATTTTCTTATAAAAATGCCACCTTACCGTGATGCCAGAAAAATAGATTCGTGACTAACGTATATTTTTTTCTATAAACATTTTCTTTCCTTTTTCATACTTGCAATATTCATATTGGACGAATACGTCAGCGTGTCATGACATAAATGTGGTGGACATCTTCAAGTACCTGATATCCTCGTAAAAAACATTCAACCCTAAACTGACTCACCAAAGCGAAGCGAGGAACATATTGTACATTTTGCGCACAATGCCCTCCGACTCGGTCCGCGCCACCATCGAGTAATCCGTGCACAGGCGTCCGCACCAACTGACCAAGTCCTCAATCCGCATTTAATTCACGTGCGACGTCACTTCTTTGTGGGTTCACGTTCACAAAGAAAGCGATACGCGATGATTATGACCAATTCGACGAATCGATATTCACAATTTTGCGTATTTGGTTTGCTTACAACTTAGAATCCGCCAGCGAACCTGAGTTTCCTGTGACATAAGTATAGGTCATAATGTCGATATGTTCGTGACCTACATACGAATGCTTCGTTTATCATGATACAATGGACAAAACATCTTTTTTTTTCAACGTCGTCTCAAATGTCTTTCTATTCAAATGTATTTATCCATAGAATTCAGGAATAGAACACGACACTCAAGGAATCGAACTACCTTATGAATTCAAACGTCAATCCGCATAATAACTTTGTTGCAAACAGTTTATTCATGGAACTTAATGAAGCAATCATATCCATAAAGCTGTCATCTTTAATTCACGATTCATTCATGACTCCGGATTTTTTTTTTATCTGAGAATATTACGTCGTCATGTGGAAATGAAACGCCAGGTTTGCAAAAACCGTCAGTGCCTTGTTTCCATGTATGTACAGCCAGCAAAAGGTAATTTAGTCTCATTAATTACTTATTATCGGTACCGGTTACAGTTGCAACAGGCCCAACACGGTCTGAAGAAAAGTAGACAGGGTTAAGTCTTTAGAGGCAACCATAGACAACTCAACTGAGCCTGCATACAGCAATCAATCGAACAGGATTCTAAACCGCCACTTATTTGGTTATCAAACTGCTATTTGTCTTCCATTATTCGCATATGAAAATGGGAAATAGCTCATGGCAAATTATTTTTAAAGTTTAAAACGATTATTCAAGTGTTTTTATGAGTTATGAAATATACTTTTTCATTTGGCATCATATCCTAAAACTTGAATCTGTAAGAAACCAGTTACCGGGGTATACAAAGTGATGATAAAACACGTCTATGTTCCAGCGAGTTTATTTTTTGGATTCCTTTCCTTTATTACTTACAATTGCACTCGATTTAGAAAACGATTGAAAACAACTGATTGCATTTTTTTACAGCTCCGTTTTTACTTTCTATTTTATGAATAAATTTCAAAGAAGCCAAGTAGGTCAGAGAATCCAAGAATAAAATATTCTTTCTGATTTTCTTTCTCTCTGACGCCAAGTCAAATGTGAGGTTGCATTCAATATTTCATCCTTGATATGTATTGAACTCAAATTATGATTCATCGAATCAATACAATGATGAGTTCTTGTCTCTTTCATCATTTTCCATTGAAAACAACACGTCGTTGAATATGCAGCGTTTAAAATATATTTGGGGCGTTACATACATGTATATTCATAAACAAATATATATTTATACATTTTTTTTGTATTTTACGTTATATTTAAATATTACGGTTTATTTCAAATGAATCGTGACTAACGTATATTTTTTTCTATAAAAATTTTCTTTCCTTTTTCATACTTGCAATATTCATATTGGACGAATACGTCAGCGTGTCATGACTGACACTGCTTATATATTTATTTTTCCGTTATTTGATATCCAAATTAACATACGTTCGCAGGCTTTTATCAATTTTTAGTTTACACTAGTGACGTCATTCCTTTGTTTTCAGAGTACATTATTTTTTGTAATGTACTGCTAGGAGTCCATTATTTTAAATAATTGACTCTTAGTAAGAAAATAATGGACTCTCAATTTTCTGCATTTGAGGTCATTGACCTCGTTAAAAAGAAAACACAGGTTTCCCAATTAACCCAACCTGGAAAAAGCTACACGCTAAATGGCAACCACATAAACGCTAAACAGTCAACGGTGAAACGATAACCGTAAACGCTTAAACATTAAGCGATAAACGATAAACGCACATAGCCTCATTTATGAAACACCTTAAGACGCGTTCACGCAAAATAAAAGCTCGTAAATAATGCCAAAAAAAGCCCGATTTCGGCGTGAACAAAATGGAATAAAGCTTAAACACTAAACGCTAGAAATGGTATAGTGTCATAACTACGCGACGCTGTAGTTATTAATACGTAATATTCTAAATATCAACACAAATTATAATTTATATTATTTGGACTTATGCTTATTTGTTTGAATTTATTTCATTAGTCCTCCGCCGCCGCGTTAGCGCGAAGCCGAGAACTAAAGTATTCAGTCCTGTCCGTCTGTCAATGCAAGAATAATTGAGCTATCATACAAAACAAAACATTTTCTATACCTCTATGGCACTATAAGGCCAATGAATCATGTCTGACCGTCCGTCCGTCTGTCCGTCTGTCCGTCGACACATTGGACACTACTTTGTACGGGCAAGATCTTGGTTATCCCTCGTGTAATTTCGTTTTTCTTTTGCACATGGAAAGAACATATATTGAAGCTGTGCGTAGGCGTATTATATGCGTAGGCGTAGGCGTATTTAAAAAAAATGGCGAATTTTCGAAAAAAAAAAAAGATTTTGGGACTTAGCGTAATTATTTATGGCTGTTTGTACGGACGAGTTCTCGGTTATTCCTCGATGGATTTTATGTTCCATTCGCATATAGAATGACTTATATTGAAGCTGTTGTAGGCGTATTATTTTTGAAAAATCTCAATAATTGTCATTTTGGCGAATTTTCGAAAAGTGGCGATTTGGGGAAATAGTCACATAGAGAAAGATAAAGCGTATATCGTGATGTTGTAAAGACTACTTTGTGAGGACGAGTATGTAAGGAAAACGTTATGAGAATGACATGAGAAAGACGTTGTGAGAAAGACGTTGTTAAAAAGACGTTGTGATAAAGAAAAAAACGTGGTGAAAAAGACGTTCCTTCGATGGATTTCATAGCTTTTATAATTGAATTTCCTAGTTTTTTTTCAATTTTCGACTAGTGTTTAAGAAGCGGAGGACTTGATCGATTTCACTGATATCCTTGTTGATAATATTTTTTTTCGACGTTTTTTATCTAATTAATGGGCCTATACAATGAGCGATATGAAAATTACAGGTTGTGTGAAAGCGCGATTAAAAATGGCATTATTTCAAATGATACGGCCTCGGCCTGGGAACTGTACACTATTTTAAGAAATTGATCGATCTCATTCATTATCCTTTACATTATAATATATTTTTATTTGTATATTTGCATATCGCTTCCATTGTATGCATGCCCTTATTTATTG
>LQRL01106527.1:22962-33989 GCA_001703475.1 Hydroides elegans | reverse complement strand
ATGATTGCCTCAACTTCACGATTCGTTTTGGCAAAATGGATTCAACAGATAAAGGTGGGAGTTATGGTCATACCCATATTAATATATTTTTGAAATTTGTGAAATTTAAATACCGTTATATATTTTTATTGTCAGTAATACGGCCATGAAATATCGAAATGAGTCAGACGAAATTACTAAACGTACTGGTATTTAATCTCGCTGACTATTTGGACCTTAAATACTAACAGAGTCAAAGCTTTTTTAGAATACAGGTTTTTCGAAGTAAAATCATAATGTCAGATCATATTTTTTTTGCCTTTCAGCCTTGGTGAGCTTGGCCAATACTATCATTGCAAAGATTCCAGGTAGCAAACGTGTAAAAACGGTTAAGGATATCAATGGATCGCTCTTCGTGTCGCTGTACGAGGGATTGTTCGCAGAATCGCTTCCTGGTTTGTATATTAAGACGAAATTTAATTGTTCATTATATCATAAGTCTTTGTCTTCTTTTAAGATAAATAAACCTTTCACCATTTTGCTGAATTGATTTTTTGTTGCTTCAGAATTTGCTGACCTAAACGAAAATTCACTTAGTTAGTATTCGTGTCCTTGATTAAAAACACTAGGTTGTTTGACGTTCAACTCAAATAAAGGCCTTATCAACCAAGGGAATGTCAGGCTTAAAGAGGAAAGTTTCCGATTCAATAAGTCTTACATTAAGAAAAATACAATAGTTTTAACTTTTGACTCGTATTATTTGATTGGCAGATGTGATCGCCGTTCCTCGATCTGCAGCGGACGAAGCACACAATGTACAAGCCGTGATCGACACACTGTCGCTGGACATCCTCAATACTTCATTGTCGCACCTCAGGTATGTGCACATTCCCATCGTTTAGATGGTATAATGTCCATGCATATGGAAATATGAACTGAAAGAATGGGAGCATTTGCGGGTAGCTACAGAAATGATACATTTATGAATAAATGTTTTAATCAGAGTTATAAGAGACAAACACAAAATAAAATGATAAAAAGATAAAGGCGAAGGAGATTTGGGTTTAATGTTGTCATTATTATTTTATCACTGTTCAATCTTTTGATTTTTTTATCATAGCTATTTCGCCAGTTCACTTCCAATTTACGATCATCATAAAACCTAAATAATTGATAATACATTCCGTTGTCTCAAAATGATGGTTAATCATAATGATGTTTAATTTCTCATTTCAGTGGCGAGGCGATCGTAACCGGTGATCGCGCGGCCGTCAAATCGTTGCTCGAAGTCTTCGAATGGCTCTTCGAATATATCCTCGAACGCATCGGCAGCGAAGCGTCGTCCATCGTCGATGAAGGTAAGAATATTTGTAGAATTTGTGTCGAAAATTCCAAACATTGTGGAAATTTCTGTCTATATAGTTGAGTCCATGATGTGGCTACAGTAATTGATAAAAATAGCAGTGAAAATCTCATAGGAAACAATTCATTCAATAAGAATACCGATGGGGATTCGTTCATAGTGGATAACAGCTAGATGAAATAGAACCGTCGGAAATGAAAAGTACCGTGGAAAAAACGCACCAAAATCGATTTGACTTATTAGATTTCATATTTCATTTCCTCTCCTGTGGTTTATTTTCCAAATGAATTATCCATATTTCTTATGTTTCATGAAGGTGAAAAATCACGCGACCTTGATGACCCTGACCTGGTGACGTCAGAGGTGATCGACAGCATCCTGCAGCGCGAGTTGGGTCGGAGTCATAGCAACGGCAAGAGCAGCAAGGTCACGTTTGCTTCCGGGTATGAAAAAGATATTGATTCGAATCATATGCTAAATTTTTGCATGCTTGCTTCAAATGTCGTTGTTCGTATTCTTACTCTATTTTCAATTAAGGTAAATCAAATGTTGTTTTTTTTTTTATTGTGAAAAAAAAACTCTTTATCCTTATATTTTCGTGATAAATATGTATGGTCATCACGTTTTAAATATTCATTGCAGAACTAAGAGTGCTGAGCAGTCACGAAGCATTAACAGCACAGCCGAACTGATCGCACTCGGCTCTAACAACAGCAGGTGAGTCATACACTTTTTTTCTCGTCAAATTTTATTAATTATGAAAATAGGTAATCGTTTACACATCGAGAGGGAACGTTAATGGATGATTATCAGTTTTATTTTATGAACAAAATATGTTTTCCTAACTAAGTGTGTACAGGCATTTGAAAAAATAATAATGTGAACAATTAAAAGCTTTTTTTGTCAATTCTATACTCGTTGATTAAATATTCATTCAGAAGTGAATGTCACTTAAAAACTTGTTTTTCCTGATTTTTCTTCCGTTTCATATGCATGAAAAATAAGTATAAATTCCGTTGTGTACACGTTTAAAATACAGGAATTAAAAAAAAAATGCTTTAAACCGCTCACTTGTCTACAGAGATGCGAGTGTGGTGAGCCCCGAGAAGACAGCCGATATGATCGCCCTTGGTGACAGTCGCTACCTGCATACCACCCCACCCACGCGTGGACCATCCCGCATAAGTGATACGCAGCCGCAGAGGTAATGGATGAGTTGTAAAATGTTAGAATTGAGATTAGTACAATGTGAGCTCCAGTTCATGATATTTTCAGGCCTTAATGCGGTCATCGGATATATATCTGAGGGGAAACCATTAGAAACCGTAACTCGATAAGATAGTCAAGCATAGTTCTGCAATTTCTGTAGTTTTGCAGTGAGTATGCGATTAGGCTGTTGATTTTGACATGAACCGGTAACAGTTTACGATTTTTCTTTACTTGATATAATGAAATTATACTTCAGGTAGGCCGAAATGAAATACATGTAATCATTTTATAAAATCAAAATAATGATGATATTTCAGGTTATCCGGCAGCGGAAGAGAGTCGCAATGGAGTCTATCGACCGGACCAATGTCTCCTGAAACTCTAAACGGCCATAGCGAGAACAGACTGAGCAACGGAAAGCATAATGACAGCGCCAAAGACGATAGAAAGGGTAATTTTTAATGTCATATTCATTAAATGTAAATCTGATTTTGAAAAAGAAAGAAACATAGGCCTACATGCTAAAATCACAAACATTTCTTTTAAAAGTGTCTTTTTTTCTAGATCTAATAAAACATTATTGCAATTTAGAGGAAACGTTCATTTTATCCGTCAATGTTATATTGAACCAGGTTTTAACAACACGGCCGAGTTGATCAAAGAAAGTGAGGAATTGCAAAACCGCTATGGCAAACTTACCACAGAGGATCTTGTAGCTGCAGCCGCAAAGGCAAATGTCAGTACATTGTGTTTCTTAAGTTATTTCTTAGAGCATGTGATATCACAAAAATATACTTTTGAATGTAATGTCCTTGATAGTGGTGAACAAATACACCGTATTTATTCTTCAGAAAATCAAATAACTCCAATGGTTTTGCTAAAAAAAGAACATAGATTGCCAATGTGTAAAGATCTTGGCTTGTAATATTATAGCATAGATTTATATATGTAGTCGTATTCTTAATCGTCGTTTCTTAATCGAACATATATTTTCCCATCATAGGGTTCGGCTTTGGAGGGCAGCCTGACTAGCTCAACGTGTTTCCCGCGGCCACTATCAGCCCGTGAGTTGCAACAGAATGCTGACTTCCAGGACCTCGGTTCCAGGCCCCTTAGCGCCCGACAACGTATGTGTAAATTGTAATTATCCCTTTGATCACATTTATGGGGTTGGTTGATGATAGGGCCCTTTCTTGTTAAGGGATGAGTATAATATACTATTCGAATCAATATATTATATTCACATAGTTGAAAATATTCGAACTATAATGTGCATGTAAGTTAAAATCGTGACTGTTATTTTTTTTTCTAGAATGATATTTATTAGAATGCATACAAAGATTTTAATTCGAATGAGATCCTTTTAGAAAATGGTAAACCATTATACGCTGTATACTTAAATACGAAGCCAATTATATTAATTCATTTATTACAGCATATGACTCGATGAGTGCCACCCTACCACCCGGCCACCAATATCACAGTTTCACGCATCATCTCTACCATCACTACAACCCTGTTACCAACGTGCTTGACCCTCTGTCGCAGTCGCTGCCCGTCAACACGCAGAGCCATCAAAGCAAGGTAAGTTTGTTGAGCAAAGTCACAGGTAAAAGGTAATATTATGTTTTACGTTAATGTTCGATTATTAAGGGTACACACTAATGGTCTTTGCCTATAACATCGGGAAATGTTTTGATGATTTCATACACCTTTCTAAATGAACTGGATTTGAAAACTATATAACGTTGGTTTAATCGTAAAACCACAATTATTATGTATGAATTAGGAAGTCAGTCTCTTAATTTGGATGTAGATTCATTAACATTTTATTAAATCTTAAAATTAGAATTCATAAAAAAAACTCAAATCATTCTATTGTCATGATTTGATGTCGACGAATTATATTTTTGAATAACAGGTTACGCGAGACACACAAGTGACGCCTGGTCGTTTCCTTGGGTCTCCAGACAAAGCTACGCAAGAAGACAAGTCGAGCACCAAGCCTAATAGCGCGCCCGACCGCTACAACGAAAGTGGTGTGCCAGGGGCCAGGTAGGGAATTATATTGAATTGACCGGAAATATGTTGTAGGATATAAATAAAGAGTGGAATCCATGCTCAATTAAATTACGGATTGTTTAAAGTAAGCCTACCACCAAAAATAATATATCGCAACAATAAATGCAGTTTATACGTTCGTGGTTCATATATTGAACGATTGCTATTAGTTAGTTTACACTTAAGCAAACGGCGTATAAAAATATTGTTAATTGAGATGTAGGATCCAAGCTAAATAACAAAGTTTCAAAATATAATGAGAATTCAAAATAATCAAAGCATTCCGAACAGCATGGCTATCTTATGCGTATTTCAGGTCAAGCAAAGCCAAAACGCAGTCGTACGACAACCTCCGACACCTTCTGAAACAAACCATGGACATGTCTCAAGAGGCGCTCCGAACGAGTCCGCTCAAGAACGGGGGTGGAAGTCAGGGTGGTAAAGTGGGATTGTCGGCAACGGCGCCCGGCCGTATGTCCGACGATCCAGGAGATGACCAACTGATGCAAAGGCTCAGGTGAGTTTTGATATTTTGGGCTGATAATTATACGTAGGAACATTATATGGTCTTCACTATTCCTATCCTATCGATTGGTTAAGAAAATGGTCAATTGAGTTGGTAGTCTATTTATAAGACCATAAATACAATTGCTTTATGGTGCAATCTGGCTTTTGTCTTATTTTGGCAGAATAAACTACAGATCCAATGTTAACTAAAAAGATTATGATATTTGACCTCTTTATTCAGTTAGAGTTATTTCATTTTTGGGAAAATTGATTGGTAGGATTAAGAGTTGAGATTTTCTGGTAGTGCACCATTGAATAAATGGCAAAGCGCTTATTATTCAAACGACTAATAAGCTTAAGTTTCAAATCAACCACACATCTAAAATGTTATGTGTTATGTTCGTGCAGAGAAACTCTACAGAAGTTGCATTCATCAGAGGACAGTGTTCCATCTCGCACAGAGAAACCGCGACAACGTAATGTACAGGTAAAACATTGATTATAAGTTTGTGTGAACAAAGTCTGTTCGAGTTGAGGCTGCAATCGATTTATTGTGTTTTCATGACATAGCTAATAGTATCTTTTGACTAATTCTGGTCGTCAATTGACAAACAAACACTGATGTCAATACGTTAAATAAATATGTAACTCTTCAATAATTTAAGGTCCGATATCGATTGTTTGAAATTTAAATAGCTTTCATTTTGTTTCGATTTTGCTTATGATGTTTTCTGAATATTCTTCTTTAAATGTATGTAATTTGATAAATTAGGTGAGAAGAAATAAATTCTTTTACAGGGAATATTGTCGCCATCGCGGAAAGCAGGCGTTCGAACGGCACCTCGCAAAGTTTCGTTCCTGACCACGCGTGATAGCAGTCAATCTTCCCGCACTTCTCCTGCCCGCACCTCTCCCGCAAAGTAAGTCCCTGCCCGCTCGTCTCCCGAAAAGAAAGCTTCTTCACTCCTTTAAAAGTGTATCCTCTTCTTTATACGTTGTCCATGTCTAACAAAGAGTTAGACTTCATTCTGATAACCATTTTCTCTCACTTGTATCACAATACGCCGCGAGAAATGAGATATTGTTAAAGTTTTCGATACCCCATTCAAAATAAAGTAAAAAGGGTTATAAATTTAATTGGAAAATTACCAACAACAAATGATCATCATGATTAGAATAGATCGAAATAACGAAACTATTTTGAAATATAACAAAATAATGTAAATGTAATATTTATTCATAAATCAACAGGAGCAAGTTACGTGAAGGCTCGAGTCCCCTCAAGAGGTCACACGCGACAAGGTCATCAGCGGCCCATCGATTGCGAAGTGTTTCTTTATCGCCCACTAAGCGCCGCGGTACGCCTGAGTCGCCGACGGCCACGACCGAACTCAATGACAGCGTTCTATCGACACCCAGCAAGTAAGGGAATTGGGACTTTTGTTTATGCAAATTGAGAGAATTGGACGACCACCACAACCTTTCGTTACCAAAAAAGTAACCTTATTAGTTGAATGACAGTAATATGTCTACACCGAGCAAGTAAGGACGCGTTTATGTTTAAGTAATCTCCGCGTATCCATATTCGAAAACAAATATAATGCGCCCTGTGCATACGTGATCTATAAAAATTGGCATGATACCTCCTAGAAGGTCTTATAGTGAAAATATAGCTCATTATATAGCACATTCATCATATAACTTGTGGAACAACTCTATCGGCTCGTGATCTTGCCATTTTAAGAACTGAATATAGGCTTGTTATTTAACTCAATAGTTTATGTTTTATAGTTGATCCCATTTAACTCACATCACCTTGTGTTTTGATAGACGTGCCGAAGTAGTGGAACAGCTTTATCGACGTATGGTCAAGCGACGCCGCCGACGTCCCTCGCGCACGCGCAGTCGACGTCACTACGGCTCCCTGACAACCGACGACTCGTACCTTAGCGACGGCATTGTCGATTATGGGTAGGTAGAAATTACCATTTGTTTGGCTCTACCTACCAAACATAGGTAAAATGCCCATTTATTTGGCTCTACCGACCAAACATAGGTAAAATGCCCATTTATTTGGCTCTATCGACAAAAATAATGATATTAACCTGAAATCCCTTTATGGTTTTAGAAAAAAAATAGACGCTTTCTATGTTATAATTATGCTGGAAAAGAAATGAGGTGGGAGAGGGCGGGTAAAGAAATAAAATGCCAGTCATTCATTAGCCATGGGATGTTATGCTTCGTCACATTCTTGTACGGTATGTTCTCGTAAAATGCATCTGTACAATTGAATAATAATTAAAACAATATATATTTAAACCATTCCTCTGCTCGACCGAGTACAAAAAAAAATATTTAAAAAATAGGCACAATCGTTCAATTATTTTGTGGATTGCTACTTAGGCGCAAAATTCACGAACACGTGATGTGTCTTACAGATTTCCTAGTTCCTATGTGTACGGAAACCCGTGTATCTACCAGACTTCAACGCTTATTGTTTGTTACGGAATTTGTATAAAAAAGGCCGCTTAAATATAATGCAGTTAGCCCTTTTGACATGCGCCGTATAAAAGTGAACAACGTGGATAAGGCTGCCTATTTTTACACACCATTCTATAACAAAGATGTTTATGAGAGGAGCTAATTTTGACAATACCACTCCAAGTTTGAAAGTTACCATAAAATCCTTGTATCAACGACTGTTGGACAAGTATAAAACATATATACAGTAATTCAAGAAGGAATTTTTTCTACACCATTGCTATGGTGTCAATAAAATATCATCCGACCATCCCAAGTAACTTTAAAAAATATATAATTTCTAAACTCTTATAAAGAACAGCGACATAACTCTGCTAAGGGAGTATCAATTCAGCAAACATATTTGACCGCATCCCTGTCTCTTGAAAATAACATGATAATATTTTTTTGCACGTAAAATACTACAAACGTTTCTACCCGTCAAAAAAGAATCAAATTAAAACATACAACACACAACATATGATAGGTATACAATAGCCTATATTTACATAGAAATACTACAAATGCCTAAAACTGTCCTATCCAACCAGAATGGAAATAAATCATTTTTATAGTGGATTGATAATCGAAACACTTTTATGGGCCACTACATAACACTTTATACATGTGTACACACTACAAATATTTGAAACTACCCTATCTAATCAGAACCAAAATGAAATATTTATAATAGTGAAATAAAATCATTTTTAACACTTTAATGATCTTTCGAAATGCAACAAGGATAAATGTTTTAAAGAACAATCCGTTCAGATATCCTATTCAACCATATCAAAATATTATAATATTACTTTCATAATGATAAAATAGATTATGGGAACACTTTAATAGACTAACCCAGTACTTACAACATGCATACATACATACATACATACATACATACATACATACATACAAGGATCTTTTTTCAGGGATGACGACAATTCAGAAAGTGAGGGTTACCATGGCAATTTTGCGTCTGAGCTTGCGACTTACAAGCGCGACCTAGAACGCCGCGGCAAAACCGTGCGACTTGAAGATGTGCTGGATGAAGCGGCACCCGGGAGGGTGGGAAATGTACGACGCCGGCTGAAAAATGAAGATCAGAAAGACAGGGTTCGATCGCAGGTATGATGATAATTTTGTAAATGGCTAATTTTGTTGGGTGAAGCGGCATCCGGGAGGGTGGGAAATGTACGACGCCGGCTGAAAAATGAAGATCAGAAAGACAGGGTTCGATCGCAGGTATGATGATAATTTTGTAAAGGGCTAATTTTGTTGGATGAAGCGGCACCCGGGAGGGTGGGAAATGTACGACGCCGGTTGAAAAATGAAGATCAGAAAGTCAGGGTTCGATCACAGGTTTGTGTAGGGCTAATTTTGTTATAGGAAACGGTGTCGCGGGAGAGAGTTGGATGGCGTAGACGGTCGTAGTCAGGTGAGAAAAAGGAAGTTTGTAAAATTCGAAGACACGATAGTATGAAAAATGTAGTCAAGTTTACAATAATCATTTGGACAAGGCGATAAGGAGCAAAAGTTGAGGTTGTTTCCTTAAGCGAATTACTTCTTATACATTATCAATATCATATCTTTACAATAAATGCTAAAATATATATCTTAAATAGCTTTTCTTTCACATGAACTAAATTTCGTTGCAGTTCCTGAAAGACACATATGGTCAGAATCTGATAGACTTTGAAGAGCAGATGAAGGAAACGATGAACAAACTGAAGCAGGCATCGGGTGATCTGGTGAGATTTCAATGATATATCAAATCATTTAAAAAAGAAATGAGTGAGTGAGTTCGGGTTCATCTAATTCCTCGTCAGGTTTAAGAACTTTACCTTCATCACGCAGCCAGAACCTTTGTGGCATATATTATAGGCCCCGAAAAATAGGTTTAAAAGCATGCCGTATGACAAATGTTTATAGGGCTTTCCACTTGGTTGACCCAATGTAAGATATATATTTGGTTACCATTTATTCACTTGAAAAATATGTTATGTTGGAATTCGGTCTGCATTTTCAAAGTTTCGCCTCGTTTCATAGTATTACCTTCTCGCAAAATAAATATACATGTATAAAGTAAATAAAATCATTTTAATCAAATATGACTAGCAGACAACGCACAAAATCTGACAAAAATTTCAATCTTTAAAGACCTACTATGGCAGGGCTATTTTGGCCATGGCATGAAAATGTCTTTCACTTGTGTTTCAGAATAAGGACTATCAAAAGAAGGTACTTAAAAATCCACAGGCTGCGAAAACGAAACCGTCCCGAAAAAATAAAGGTAAGTTAATATGCCTTTTCAAAAGTAAACCCATTCATACGAAACAAAACGATTGAATATGTTATTGAATAAAAACTAACCACATTGTGGTTCAAAATACTAAAAACGATGTAAAGAAAAGTTTAGATATTATTAAATATCCTTCAAATTTAATGTGGATGTTTCCTATTCCTCCTTTTACATTTACAGTCTCCGGCAGTGTCTTATATCCAAGAACCAAAAGCGCTCGCAAGCCAACCTCAACCACTCCGTCCCGGGGTATCAGGGCACCCCGATATACCACGCCCGCGAGTTACCGAACAAGTACCCGACCGTTGTCTGGTAAGAAGCTTGCCACATTTGCAATCTGTTTGGTTGGCCAATGTTTGTATGTTTATAACGGGAAAAGATAAGATATAATGACATTTTTTTATCGAGAGGGAAGGTTAATATATAGACGGCGATTCATTACGATGCCCTGTTATGATTCTTTTTGTAGACCAGCTGTACGACAACGAGGTGCTGCCCTACCTGCTCGAGGAGTTTCCATTTCTGCACATCTCGCCACAGAACATGCACAACATGTGGAGGCGCAGTGCGCAGCAGATTCAGGCACTCACAAAGGCCGATGTGCGCATGCGCGGCAAGAAGACTAAACAACAACAAGCGGTGAGTGAGAAATACCTTTATAAATGCCTCCTCATCCCCTCTGTTGCCTCTAATTCTCGTTATGATCTCACCCCAATCATACATGGAAAGAAGACTATGCAGCAGAAATGTGTAACTTTAAGTTGTTCATCTGTCGACAAGGTCACACATACGTCTTTCTAATTTCAAACAGACCACGTTTATAGAGTTAGCATTGAAGTTTCCTCTTAAACAGACAATTTTCAGTTGTCTAAGTTTATATGTTTCATAAAAGTTTTGTATGAAGTTGACTTCATGATTATACTGCAGACGGAGGAGGCTGAGTGGAAACAAAAGCTGCTTTCGGAAATCGCTAAAAAGGAAGTGGAGCACACCAAGCGAGTGGTACGTCACTTGTTTGGCTCTTTCTAAATTCCAGAGTTTTATTATTTCTTATCTCGTCACTGTCAATCACTGTTGAACTGATTT
>LQRL01106526.1:10963-27063 GCA_001703475.1 Hydroides elegans | reverse complement strand
GACAATTACATGGTCAGTATTGGAACAGGAAAAGGAAATTGCAAAGTTATTCGCGTCGATGACAATAAACTGACCTGCCAGCCACCTAAAATGGAACCCGGTGTAAATCACAGTTTGACACATAAACATGGAATGCCAACAATCCATGTAAGTAAATCAAACTCAATATATTCAAACAAATTATATAACATACTTAATGTGTTGCTGTTGAAAATACTGAATGGTGTTGAATATTGAACCAATTTTTTTCTTATAGTAACGAGAGTGTTCTTATAGAGTAACGAGAGCGTTATTGTAGTCAGCCAAATGAAACAAAGCATATATATCATTTATATATTTTATATAAAAAGTACATATGATACTTCATTATTAATATATTTATTATTTAGATTTTCTGTGGGTATGCCAGTTATTTCATCGGACACATCGACTATTACGAGCGAAACATGTATGTACCTATCGGCATAGTAATGAGTTGTGTATTGGCTATCGCAATAGCAAGCGGTATCTTTGTGCGCATGAAACGACGCAGAGCGTCGTTCACCATAACTCCAAACGCTCAACAAGAATATAAAGGACATGAAATGTTCGTGTTGGAAGAATGCGATGAGAATACCATTGATGAAATGCTTCCAAAGATAATTTGATGATTTGTTAAATGTTTTCACTTGCACATATGTGACTGACATAGCGCAAAATTGAACATTTGATATTGTATTCTATGTTCTTAATTTGATAGCCAAAATTGTTTATTAGGTTAATGTTCATCAACAACTTAAGTCTAAAGGATTTAGCAGTTTATTTGCATTTGTTTTTTCATAAATCCTTGTATCAATAGAGTTTCTTTATTATATTTGTGTTTGTATGCGTATGTAATAAATATCTTTCCGCTTCTATACGACGGATTTGTTGAATTTATGTTTCAAAATCGTTTTCATTTAGATGATAGATTATAAATAATGTCATTGTGCAAACCTTATGCCAAAATTAAAATAGTGAAGTGATTTTTTGACAAGAAGACAAACGGTTCCAATGCTGAATGATAATGGATATGAAGACTAAGTCCGCGTTTCCAAACTCCGATTGCCCGGCAATCAATCCCCTCCAGCATACCACACCAAAGGACAAGATGCTCATGCGAATACTCGGCATTCGGTCCCTTGACCCAAAAGTTTTCCTTTAACAAACTAGTTCCCCAATCTGCCCAGTACAATAACTCAGAAGAATAGCTATTTGGTGCTGCTCTATCTCTGTAGAAAGCAATGGCGCATTTACCATGAAAGTGTAGCTTTTCGACCCGATTATATCCGCTAAAAGTATGTTTATCGTAACCAACCACATCATTATAAGCAACGATTAATATGTACAACCAGTCATACTTATCGGCCATGATATCCCAAATATGGTCCGCCATGTCACTATTGGACCTCCAATAATGATCATCCATATTCCTTACAAGATCACCCTGCATATTGCTTTTGAAGTTATCGGTACATCGCTGAATAATTGCTTCGATTTTACCAGTAATAGATTCAATGCGAGGCGAGTAGATGCGTCTCTCGAATTCCAGGGGGGCTCTCCTGCCGTTTTTGAGCGTTTCATAAGTCATAAGGGCTGACATGCCACAGTAGATAAGTTCGATTAATTCCGTTGACAGCTTCAAGATATCGGGCCGATGTCCTCTTGTGTGGTCGTAATAGCTGTTGAGAACGCTATATCTATATTCCCCTTGTCCTATTATTGCATCAAGTAGAGCATTCATAGCGAGCGCTAGGTCTTGATCATCGCACAAATTCCGCAGTCTGTCAACATAAATTTGCTTCATATCGGGATTGTTTTTATGTTCACCAATAGCTACACAATAACGAAAGGCAAGTTCTATTTCACTAGCGAGTTCAGATAGGCGCCCAGCCCTGTTATCCCAACGTAGCGAATTTTCCAAATCACGTATTTCATTCCTAACTGCTCCAATGTTATCATTCAGCAACCCAAACTGTCGCATTATAGCTGCGTGTTTGGCATCCGGCAGGAAAGCCTGCACAAGATTCAAAATTATAGACGCGGCTCCAAAAAACATTCCTACTGTGCTCAATGCCTGTAGATTTTGCGTGACGATGGAAATATCAAATGTATCCCCGGCCTGGTTGACGAGTTTCAGTCCATCATCAAGGGAATCGATGAGGGTGTTGGTTTGGGATATGGTCAGGCTCATGGCTGTTCTGTGAAAAGAAATTATGAATATAATGATTAAAGAAGTCAGTTTATTCGTGAAAGACCCGTTAAGATGGATGACCTCGTGAGCTGGAATAGTCGGTAATCAACTTATAAATGTTTATAATTTATTTTAATCACAATATGATACAGCAATCACTCATAATATTGATTCCATTTTTAAATAAATATCTTACATCGCATGCTCAATTGATAAATTAAAGGCTACCTTTGTATGATCATAAATAACACTATCAACAACACTATCTGTAGAGATTTATCCTTCAAAAACATCCTTCTATATATTACAATTGAATTATTCGCTGTTAGTTTTCAAACTTTGCCATTTCTTTGTTATTAACCGAACAATATATTTTTTTCAAATTGTATTTTAAAAAAATCACTGTCGTTTTATATCACGGGTTCTGTTTGCTACTTTGATGTATTAATCATTTATATATATGTCACTGATTACCTAATTGGAGGACAGATGTTTTATCAAGTAAAAAATGCAAACTTGATCATATAGCTATGACCTCTATAGATACAATGTTCATTCAGATATGCATATATGTTATATTGAAAAAGTAGTGTAAAAGTGAGAGTTCAGCATCATATGGTCTTGTATATATTATAGAAAGTCAGTTGAGAGGTGTTTGAGTCAGTTTAGCGCTATTTGGTCATGCATTTTGTCGATTAAGCTTAAGATTGGTCGAACAGGAAGCGCTTGCTATACACCTGATCAAAACTTGCACAATAATTGTTAAAGGTCAGAGTTCATCAGAGTTGATAAAAGAATATTGTTTTAAAAAGTTTTATTAAAGAATCACTGTTGTATTACATTTTACACTACTATAATAACCCAATGTTAATTTTCAAGAGTACTTTAAATCACACAGCCCGTTTTCGATAAAAGAAATGACAATGTTTTGTCTGAATTTGATATTTTTCCCGAAATGTAATACAAATAGATAGCTTTGTTATCGTTTTAGAATCTTAGAAAAGTAGTAGGGTAGTAATTACATGTCTTTGAACTGCCGAAACACTTAAATATAGTGTTTCAAAAATATTTCGATAAAAAAATCGTTTTTCTTACCACGTATATCACATATATACTTTTATAATTATGATACACACCATATTGTTTGCTTTATTTTGTACACCGAACAACAACTCATCTCTACTAACACTTTAAAAGGTAGGGCTTTTGATTGCAACACATATTGACTTTAACCATTTGCTTGGTTGCCTGACAATCTACTAAGTCACGAACTAATATGTCGTCAATGACTATTTTTATATTTTTGCAATTAGTACTAGCATAATAATTCCAATTTCCCCATTTTAAAAATATTTGAAACGCAGTTAACTGTATTGCATGAATTTAGATTAAGACGCCACCAATATGGTTTTATTGTTGAGCGTCGACATAAATTAATTCTATTTATAACTACATCGAATTTGTCAAGTCCTGGTTTCAGACAAATGGGTATTTCAACCTTTTTGGCGCAAGAAACATTTATAATTTTATTGCCGTTCGCATTCATAATATTCAGTTGATTTTCGTCTTTTAGTTAAACTTAAGTATGATTTAATATTTATATTAGGCATGGCCTTTCACATTAAGGGTTTTTTCGAGGTTATTTCCATACGCAGTTTTAGCCGAATTGACAAGGACATGTATTTTTACATTAATTTTTTTTCAATCGTCGAACGATAACCATGCGCCATCTTCATTTACGCAATTGTGAATAAACACTACACCATTTTCATACCAATTCTTCAGGAACATACTTTTATTTTAAACTTTTATCAACCTGTATTTTTTTCATAGCATGCATTTACCTTTGAGATGCGAAACAATTTCTTGAACATAATTTAGAATGTCTATATAGAATCCGGGCATGCGGGCAGTCATTTGGTATCATAGAAACATCGTGATATGAAATATATACCACCAATATGTTTAAAGTACTTTTTAGAAATACGAAGTCAATGTTTTTTCAACGGATTAATTTTAATTAAAGCTTTGTCAATTGAGATATTTTCTTACACAATCCCACCAAGTCAATGTCCGACTCGACCAGAAACCCGGCCTAAAGTTTTCAAAACACGATAACTTAGCAAATACACTATACTCATTGTGATCTGTATACACATATAAATATATATCGTGTTAATTATATTCTTATTGGACATGTTTCACTAAAATCGTGTTTTCCATGCTAAAGATTGCATAAACATTGTGATCTGCTTTAAATAGAATAATTTAATTGATTTAATCACTATTCTGTTTTAACCACAACGTCACATCCCCGGTAAAACTAAACACGTGTTTGGTTTCTTTTATTGAATTACTCTTTTTAAGTTCATTTTATTAAACAGGTTTTATAAAGCAAATCTAACTAACGTTGATAAATAATTTTGTGGAAACCATAAAATATATTTTAATACATTTTCAGGGTATGAATACGCTAAATAAAAGATATTTTTGATATACATGAGACAATTATACACTTCGTTACGAGTTCGTCGAACAACATATTTCAATCACAATGGCGGTTTTCTAGACACTTTCCCTGTGATATACGAACTGACATCAGAAACGTTTGGTAATATCGGAGAATAGATGCCAAACATATACCATATGCAACGCAGTTATGCATTTTACAATGTAAACTAATTATAGATAACCAATCAACATATCCTACCTAGTTTAAGGTGTAATTGAAACCACCTTAGAGAGTTGCAAATGTCAACCATTAATTTTTACGCGTTTTTATTGAGAGTGAAGGTTGAGAGAGACAGTCAGCACATTAATGTAAGCCTAACCTTGATTTTCTATGCCTCTTTGTTCGCCAAAAATGCATGAATAATAAAATACTTATTTTCACTGATGAACGACCAAAAGATGGTTGAATTCGAATATTTGAAATAACTAATGGCAATAGCAAATTGAAATATCTATTAATCATATATAAAAATCAAGTTGTGAATGAAGTGTGTATCATGTCAACATGACCTGCTCATCAATGAAATCATCACAAACCATGTGATGCTTGATTATGAAACATCTTATAAGATCACTTGAAAATGGCAACTTATCAATTGTTTAGTTAGTTAAGAGTGCTTATTTTACAATGACTGATGAGCCTTCGAACATTGTCTTATCATGTTTGTCGAACGTAGTTCGTAGTATGATTAGAAACAAACATGCTTATATGCATTAATATAAGTTATGAGATAATGAGTTTTACAAGTTTCACAAAAGCTGGGTAATTAACGGTAAAACATTTCAAAGTCAAATCCTCCATATCTACTTATTCATTTTATACTTTCAATTCGAAATGTAAACAAGGTTCCTAGTCAATGATAGATAGCAAATAACAACACAAAGTGGCGTACATCATTTATCCTTATTTTGTGTCTAATACTGATAAAAACCGTTTAAGATGACCGGTTATAAATTATAAGTACCACAAAAAACCGAGGTGCAATACGTCAGAATACCGATGGTTCTTTCTTAAAGATTGAGCCTAATTGCATTTTTCTCAATTATGATTATTTCAAATAAATTAAAGCCGAGTAAATCAAATGTACCGCTAGGGAAATTGAGGGATTTCGAAATCAAAGACAATTTGTGGTCTTAAATAACCAAATATATATACAAAGAAGAACAAGTAATATATGATATATAACTTTGTTAAAATTGTCATCATTTTAGTGTTAATGTTACTATCAATTTAAAAACGAACAGAAAATTTGCACATAAGCTTTCCCATTGCAATAAAATGCATTCCATTATTGAAATAGGCCTGACTATCACGCACTTACAGGTTCCACTGCTTTCATGGTTTCCAATACACTCAACCAATACAAACTGAATCTCACAATCAATGGGATTATTCATCAAAATGCATCGCTTATAAATGATAATTCAACAAAAGTGATCACTGGTGTGGTTGGCCTCGACGATGGCAAAATTGAACGGTCGGAAAAAGTCCGAAATCTAAGTATAACAATTGACACACACCTGGACATGCAATCTCATTTCTGTGATATTTGCAGACTATACTACTATTACTATGGATGGATAAAATAGATCAGACCAATGATGCGAAAATGATCGTGTATGTCCTGGTCTTCTCAAGTCTACTGTAAAAGCATAAACCATGGGTCACCAAAAAATCATAAACACGGTCTATAACTAGTGATGAACGATGCGGCTCGTGTAGTTAAAAATATCCGGCGAAATCGAGAATTCGATATTTATAATATTCTCAAAGGGCTGCATAATTAGTGGAACGATCGAAAATTTTGACATTTGTAATCAATTTTCTGGACAATTCCACGCCCTAATATCTAGCAGATCCCATCTCGGTACGACAACAGCCCGCTCGCCCCATTTGTAGTTTCGACAATCGCCAGCTCCTTGTACCACGCAGCAAAAACCGATATGGCAAACTTCCTTCCGTGTTTCAGGTCCCATTGTCTTGAACTAACTGTCCTATTTTATTGGCAACAGTGCCAGTCTCCATTCCTTTAAGCATTTTTTGAACAAAATATTTATAACCACGCAGCAAAAACCGATATGGCAAACTTCCTTCCGTGTTTCAGGTCCCACTGTCTTGAACTAACAGTGCCAGTCTTGATTCCTTTAAACATTTAAAAAAATATATATTCAAACTAGAATATAATTGAAGGGTTCCGTGCAATAATGTTTTAAGTCGACTTGAGTATTTACTGATTCATGTTATATACTTGAGTTATTCTATAGACTCGATGCGATCATAATTTATCATTTTGCGTCTTGCCATTTCTTATATGAATTTAAATACATTCACTGCCTCTTTTCTCAAAAGGTCACTTTCAGACTTAACACATTGTTGCACGACGTCCTTCAATTATGATTATCAGTAGAAAATAAAAAAAAAGACTTATTTAAGTGTTTTAATTGCCGCTATAGGTATTGTTATTTATATTTAATTTATGTTATATATGCTATTTAGTTTATAGCGGTATTATCGTTATGCCCTAAAAAAGTTGCTAGTATGCAATGTCTTCATATAGTACCGTTATACAAGTTAAAGATTTATTTCTTTTACTTTATTTTTTGCCGTGAAGCGCTCTTGTATGTTTTATTTATTATGCTTATCTTAGTTTTGTCAACGCGTCATAGTAGTTGTTATTAAATAAGCGCATCTCAGTCGCATCATCATAACTTTTTAAAACTCAATTATATACAAATTACGTCATATGTATTAGTGTTTGGTTCAATTTTAATTATTCTAGTTATGAAAATTAAATTATGTCTAGTTTTTGACTAATTATAATAGTTATTTGCCAGACTATCCAATTTTGTGTAAGGTTGAAACCTATTTTCAACACAAGGTACGACTTATTTCAAATTGATTCAGCCAGTTTGATTTGAATCCAATATGTTGCAAATGAGTTGTCTACATTCACATAAGTTAACTTTTTGATGTTTGGTATGTGCATAAAGAAAACCAGCCGTGATGTCCTAATTGCAATCGAAACGCCATAAGGGAGGTTTTCGCTATGATATTGATAAAATGCAAATGTATATTCAACAAACTTAGAAAGGTTTAATAATTTACTTTTATTTGTTTTAGTTTTTAAACTAATTCATGTTTTTGTCGATTCGCGTTTAGTTAATAGTAATACATATCTTTTAAAACTTAAATGCTAAACAAAATTGGCATTTTTAACAAAAAACTTCTTTGTCTTTCTTTATAGTTACGACAGATAATGCTTGGGGATGACGGATGATCAAACTATGATGAATTTCATCAAAAACGGGGTTTACGTCAAAAGGATTTGCTCATACCTCACGAACAAATATACATATATCTCTCAATTAGAGAACCTTTAATCGGCTGAAGTGAGTTTGCTGTAAAATACATTGTGGCCAACTTGACACTAAACATACAAAGATTACTAAGTCAAGAATTGTGAAACTTACATTTCAGGAGGTTCCCGTCTTGAGAGTAGTTTGTTTCGGCGAGTTCAGATGCTGGAAAAACGAAACATGTGAAGTAAAATCTATTTCAGAATATCCTATATAATACACTGTATAACTGCTTCTTCCAAAACTGTATCTATAATTTCCATATTGTGTATAACTTTACGATATATTAAATTTACATTATACTACGATATACTACGATATACTATAACGCTTTCAATTTAGGATACAAGAATGATTATTTCAATAAATTGTAAGTTAAGCTTACCTTTACAACGCTTTCCGTTTGGCCGATTGGCCTCCCATTTGGCCTTCGCTGGAAAATGAAAGACATGTATTAAAATAGATGTAATCATATCCGTATTATTGAACCCTTGATTTAAGCATTCATTGTAAATCCGTTTAAGCATAAAAGAGGATTGGGATACATATATATATATATATTTATCGCGTGGCCGAGTGGTAAAGGTGGTTGACTCACCATGGTCTAGATGAGAGCACAGCGCCAATCGGAAGATCACTGGTTCGCAGCAGTTGATAGACATATATCGGCCCACCCAGCCAAAGGAAAAAAAGTGTACCTACTGGTAAAAGTGAGGGGTAAAGTCAGGGATGTGGGTTGCGCCTGCCCCTACCCACGTGATAGAACGCTTATAGACCGGAGCCATTAGGTCGCCGGTATCCGGGGGGAGGGAGGGGGGTTAAAGGCCTGTTGACATCTTTACTTACTATTTCAGTTATATATTAATCAAATTGAATTTTAGGAACTCACGTTCATTCTGAAGATAGTGCAGCCGCACCCCGAGGGCCTCCTGGGCGGCGACCATCCTTGATTCCACTAAAATACAAATTGTAGGTCAGTGTAACTGATTAAACTTCTTTAACATTATTGACGAAATAATAATAAAAATATTGAAGACAATTTCAGCTAAAAATGATTATGTTTAGCGTTATCATCTTGTTTAAAAAAGATGAGGCTTTCATAATTTTACTATTGCCAAATTTCACAATATAGGCACGAGATTTATATGAAAACATCATTGCCATTTATTCGCCGATAACCTATTTAGAGTAATTAAAAAACACTCACGCTCCATGAGGTCGAATACGACCACGTTTTGTTCATGTCTTATGTCGGCCAAAACGGATTCTTTCTCCGAGATCTGTGTATCAAATAAGTTGGTTTAAGTTTTAATTAAATGCTGCCCTGGCCGTGCAATTGTGGGCCCTTTTTGCCATTGAAATTAAAAATCCTAATTCAATCAGACAAAATGCTTCATGAATCACGTGTTGGCCATAGATTAACGACTGATAAATATACTTTGCTTTATCATTAGCAAACTATGCAAAATATCCACAATGTTTTTTATCAAGATTGAATTTAGTAGGCATGCAAAATTATCGAGGTAGAAAATAAAAATATAAACCACGTTTGTTTTACTTGTGGCGCTCGAGTTAATACGACTTTTCAAATACATTGTGGAGTTAAACCGGTGAAACATCTTAACTATAAGATTGCAAACAACTTGAAAAATTATATGAAGATATAGGATTAACAAGTTAATTTTGAGGACATGGATATAATTCACAAAACACCCACATGTGGGTTATACAACGGTGTGGGCAATACACCGATTTCAAAAACGTAAACCATTCAATTTTGGATTTTCATGTAAAATATAGTACAATTTTGCTATGATAAATCATTGCAAAAACTATAATAATCTTTAATTTGAGCTTTTACAAAGTCTTTATGGATTTTACATTAATTCATCATTAAGAATACATACTTCTGTTTTTTTAGCTTGTCGATAGCCTTGAAATTAGTCACACAGTAAGTTTATGGTTATATTCAATCATGTAATATGATAATCCCGTTATCCCACACTATGAAGATCTTTTGGTGAAAGTAAATCTTTATTTAGGGTCCTACAACTAATCCTCTATACAAACGTGATACCACTCGATGTTGATGTGTAAACATTTTGGATGAAATTAAAACTTATTTTAGGGCCCAACTACAAACCCCCATGCAAAAGTGATACCATTACACATTGCTATATTATGAATGAGAGTAATACTTATAACTGAATATCCACTCCCCATACAAACGTGATGCCCTTTCAATCTGCTCTTAGCGCATTTATGCCAAACGCTTCGTTAAGTGATCGACTTGTTATTTTATAGATAAACAATTATGGAAAAAATCTTTATTAGTTTTCAATAATTTGTAAGACGAAATGTACTTCGAGCCTCAAAACAACAGTCTCATGTTCATTCACACCCATTTAGACTGACCTTTTTCAATAATAAAATTAAGGTGAAAGTTTTACCTCATATTAGGTCTATCCTCTTTTATCAAATATCTCAACTTATTTATCCAATTGCACAATTTATATCATGTGAGAAATTCCTTATAAAACTATCGCAACAACGTAATAAATCGTATCTAATATCCAAAATACGTTCACTAGCGCTTCACGTACGCGTTCCGGTAAACAGCATTGGATTTAATCTAATTGAAAAAAAATGATAGCGCCGCAACACAAATGAACAAATTAATAAGATCCATATCCATGTTTGAAACGTACTTGAATTTCGCACCAAATAGATTGAACAGGGATAAATAACGTTTACCTTATACTGAATTGCTACAATACATCCTATCCATGTCATCCCAAGGGTTATGGACCAGCTGTGTTGGTGCCAAATATGTCAGATGTCAAATCTTACTTATTCATCACCAATTAATAATGATTTTCCAAATCCTACTGCTAAAACTGCTCTTCCTAGATGACATGGATCCCAAGTATCCCAAGTCCGTGGCATTTTCACCCCCGTTTATACACAACCCTAATATGACACAATATATACTGCCCGGAGAGCCACTGACACGCTGCCTACACTCTTCAACTACTATTACGCAATCCCAAACTGCACATCTCTCCTTTTATGTGCGATATCCGTTGTGTGCTTTATCTAACGGGTGCCGATTTGGCTACGAGTGTCAACAGAAAGTTTCAGTGCTCACGTGAGTTATCCATCTACTCCAAACCGCAGATGTTACATAACAATGGTAGTAGTTATAGATTGTGAATGATAGACATGAATGGGGTCAGACATAGATATTTTTAAAACAGGCAATCCATCTTTACATTGAGTTCAGTTGGACGACAGATTATTTGAACATTAACCAGTGATATAATACCCTTCCACACCACTTGAAAATATTGATCTAAAAACCATTACGCCTTATATAAATACAATTTATTAGAAAATATAATGTAACTTACTTGGTTGCTCCTCGTTCGTACCAAAGAGCCCCCCAGACGGCCCCTGTCGAAGATTGGTAGCATTGGAAATCTGTCTAGCCCATCCTCGGCCCACCACTCCTCGACGGGGGCTTTGGCCGGGGAGAGCTCGAGGCTTCCTAAGAAGGTGACCTTCTTTCTTCTGAAAAAAAAATCACAATACTGTTAAATTTGGAAACAAAAAAGCAACAGTCTCTAATGTGATTACATACTCATATGGTATAACAAATTTTATAAAATCTGAGGCAAATCAAGCAAAAAACATTATTATTGGATGCCTGATATGTTATTTAACTCTTCCTAAATGTAGCCTCTATTTTTCAATATATCATTGATAAAATTCCATTTATGCTAGAATTTCGATCATATAAACAGTTCATTCCCAACATATTACAGAATCAGACTCACATAAAAACGATCAATCTAGTAATTTTCAAAATCGATTCAGTTAATTTGTTTCATCGTAAATTGTATTTTAACAAAGCGTGAATATTATTCTTCAAATCCATGTCAGACAACCTCTTAGCAATATCATTCCCTCTAACATCTCCCTTATTCATTGCTATATAGTTAAAATATTATTGTCCAGATATATACTATAAAGGTGAGACGAATGATAAAGTCAGTAGGAAGTCAAACGCGATATTGTTTCATTAGTTTGTAATGAAAATACGAACACCCTCCAAGGCATGTTGGCTGGTCTGTCGCCACAGTTATAGACAATCTGCGGGGGATCTCCGCCCTCTCTTCCGCTTCCTGGCGCAAAATATGTTCCCCCACATATTCTAACAAAGGCGTACCTTTTAAGAATTAGGCTCAACGGCGAAATACATTGCAAACAACTTGAAAAATTATATGAAGATTTAGATTATTTAGGATTAACGAGTTAATTGTGATGACATGTTATAATTCACAACAACACAATTCAGTGCGGCCAATAAAAGAATTCTCATTTGTGCAGATAATCTTTCAATATGCTCCATTTAAATGATTATAAAATAGCGAGCTTGTACATTCACGCCAATTCCCGAATAAATCTAACAAACCTTTGTTAGAATCAATAAAGCGTTTCTCGAGACCCTCCTGGTCTGCAGCAGTGCACACCAATGCCAGCCTCGACCTTTTCAAATATGTATTACCAAAATCAGTATGAGAACCGGAGAACCGGATTAATCAAACACTACACTACACCTACTTCACCTATTTGCTAAGCATATTATTAATATTATAATGCGAATTTCGAGAGCATCTTTTCAAGTTAGAAATGGACATTTTCCTGTTATTGATAATGGAACTATAACACACCCATCCATCCATCCATCCATCCATCCACCCATCCATCAGATCCATCTAACTATTCCTTTAAGGGTGATGTTAGTTAGTCATTATATTATGTTATATATTATTTATTATTTATGAAACTCCAGTGATCCGTATTTATATTTCACCTGCCCGGATTAGATGGTGACTGTGGTACCATCAATGTCTCTATACTAATAAGCATCTTGTTAATGTTATAATGCAAATTTCGAGAGCATCTTTTCAAGTTAGAAATGGACATTTTCCTGATGTTGATAATGGTTCTATAACACACCCATCCATCCATCAGATCCCTCTAACTTTTCCTTTAAGGGTGATATTAGTTAGTCATTATATTGTTTTTATATATTAGTTAATATCTATGCAACTCCAGTGATCCGTATTTATATTTCACCAGCCCGGATTAGATGGTGACTGCGGTGCCATCAATGTCTCTATACAAATATATTCAAAATCGACCGTGCTTATAATTGAGGAACTATTGAGCAACTATTAGAATGGTGTAAGTTGTTGCCATTGGTATTTCGAGGACTTTCCTTTGTTGATGTCATCAAGCAGGTCCTTGTGGTTAGTGTTAATTAATACCTTTCAATGTATCACCCTTAATCAAACTTTCCTCCCTTAAAGGCCTTTTATAATTCTATCAATGGCATAAGTGCAGGCACGTTAGTCAAGTTTAGTCAAAAACATACACCGGCAATATGTTTTACACGAATAAAAAAGAATAAAAATTACATTGTAAACCTAAATTAACCCAGTCCTGTGCAATTGAATATATGTCTAATTAGGAATAACATGTTATTTCTGATACATATGTCAAAACTCTTTCTTTATTTCTGAAATATTATGATGGAGACCAATTTATTTGAGCTTATAACATGTTACCCAGTCTGGACTTGAATTATTATTGCTATAAACAATATCTAGATATAAATATCTTAGTATCAACCTTCAAAACTCATTAAACAATCTTTAACTACCTTGGCTGCTTCACAACTTCTTGGGAAGTTGAAGCTGAAGGGTACGTCAATGTCCGCGGCCTAATGTGTTTGCCCCTGCGCGGAACTACGGATCCGCATTTGTCATCGTCATCTGAGGAAGAGGGCAAGGGGGCCGTGGGTTGTGGTGGTGGTCGTTTTCCCTTTTTCTTGCCTTTTCTTTTTCCCTTTCCTTTTCCGATGGTGTATGTGGAGCATTTGTCCTGTACATCCTGATCATTATCGTCTCTTTCCATCACTGTCAAATCAAATAGAAAATCATAGAAAATATTGATATTATATTTTGATAAACGGATAGACCAAATCATCAAATTCGAGCATAACTGTCAAACAGCAAAACAGCAAAACCTCACACGTTTACTTGTAAAGCACCCGTTTCGAAGGAGTAGCGACTATTTCATAAATGCTTAGGTTTTGAGAAATCACAATTATCGAGTGTATTTTGGCAAAATTCAGTCATTTTTCCAGTGACCAAAAGTGTCAAAAAGGCACATCTACACATCAAGATCATTTATTTGAGCTTATAACGAGCCTATAACGAGCATATAACGAAGTCTACATGACCTATATTAGGCCAACTGCATATGATCAAATCTGACCGATGTAAAAAGACATATCTATACATCAAGATCTTTCATTTGAGCATAAAACCGAGTGTCTACGACCTTGCGTTCAAGCACGTACAAGCTTGTGTTTTGAAAAACCGCTGCTTTTTTAACATTTTGGCCGAATTCGGCCAATTTACGGTGACTAAATCTGACCGAATATATCAAAAGGCACATCTTCACATCAAGACCGTTCATATGAGCCTATAACGAAGTATCTATAACCTTCCGTTCAATAGTTCTAGCCCGTACAAGAAAGCGATGACAGACGGATAGATGGACGCCCCCAACTTACAATTCAGTCATTTTTCCGGTCGCCAAAACTATCCAAAGCACATATACACATATACACATCAAGACCTATCATTTGAGCCTGTAACGAAGTCGTTATGACATTGCGTTCAAAGGCTGTAGCCCTACAAGGTTCGTACAAGCTCGCACTTCAAAAAATCACTGTTTTACATTTTGGCCAAATTCTAGCCCGTACAAGAAAGCGATGACAGACGGACGGACAGACGGACACCCCAAAACATCCCTAACCCAACACACCCTAACTCTACAGACCCCCAACTTTTGGGTTGGGACATAATAAAGGGTGTGTATCAAGCAAAAAATGCTGCTGGGTATTGCGTTAACATTTATCAACAGTTATCATTAGGCTTTGCATTCGGCATTACATTTTCAGAGTTTCATTGATTTTTATTGAGAAATCAACATTTACAGATAAATAAGTACGATAAATAATTACGATATGCATGTATATAAGCAGACGAGCCGCCGATGCTATAAAATCTTATATTATCGTCATATTCTTTTGATAGCAGTTACCTGTTACATATTAGTGCTAAAATGTCAGCAGTAACGTGTTAACATTTGAATAACGATTAACCTGTTAATCCTAAAAACATATATTAGATCCCCATATTTACAACATATTTCACTAAATCAAAACCAGACGATCAAGTAGACGATCGGTACAATTCTTATATTATCACCCATATTAAGCTATATCTTGGTTATCATATATTAAAATTAAAAATTAAAGAAACATCCCTTCTCAATGTACTTTGATATACATAAAATCAATATCCAAATTATAATAGCAACTATATCCAAGAATTGAAAATTGAAAATCCAACACTAAAATAAAGCCGCTTACTGAATGAGAGCACTTGCAATGTTTACAATCCTAACTCCTTTTACGGTATGCTAATGAGCAATCGAGCAGCCAATGAAAACACACCCCATCCAACATTTGTCTTCCCGTTTTCCTGAGTAGACCTCAAGTCATTGGTCGTGTTTTTTTTTATTGTCAGCGAAGTAAGCCAGATCATCCAGGTCAGCCAAAACGTCAGCCAGAAAAAAAAAGAGATTAAAGAAACAGATCCCGGCTGAAGTGGCTTAATTTTAGGGTCAAGGTCAGGCCGAATATAATTCGAAGCATTTTGAACAAAATACGACGCAAACAATTATAAAAATTGTTAAACTGTTTATTTGGATATATATTGCAATCAAAAAGTCATATTTAAACTTTAAAACATAAGTTTAACAACAAATAAACAAAACAGATAGCGATTTAATGAAATATTCGAAGTTGATCAAATTGTGGCATAAATATGTTTACGTTATTCCTAGTCGCAATACAGAGTAGTTGTATGTATTAATTAAC
>LQRL01106517.1:4782-15445 GCA_001703475.1 Hydroides elegans | reverse complement strand
ACATATGGTTTCGATGAGATCGTGGGAGAAGTCAAGGCCGTATGGTTATTGCTATAGGATGACGAGCTTCTCTGGGTATATGCTGCGCCGATTGGATTAGAATGGGAGATAATTTATTGTCATAGTCAACTATAATGCCTGTATCGAAATAGTGATTTCTCTCTAGTAAACAGGTGCATTAATTTTTTTCTTCACAATTTGAGTTTTTCTAAATATAATCTTTGTTGCTACTCGCAATGTACATTGAATTAAATTTTAGCACTAAAATATTCGAAGCTTTTAAAAATTTGTATTTTTTTTTCTCAAAAATACACTGAATAAATTGATATCTCACGTATGATTTTCCGTTAGTCTTTGACAATAATAGTCAATACAAATATTAATAGTGTAGCCCACCCTTAAAACAAAAGGTAAGGTCTTTTGGTAATAACTCGTGATGAACTTATGATGTATCGATAAAACCGAACCGACCAAAACCACATCGTACTGTTACTAGTCTTAGAATTCTATGCAGAGGAGCAAGTGGTTTTGGTGAGATCATGGGCTCAACCATGTGGTTATGATAATAGGATGACGAGCGTCTCTGGGTATATGCTACGCCGATTGGATTATAGGAGGAGTAAGAAATTCAAATGATGGATCAGTTCATTGGGTTGTTAAAATCGTGCATATTTTTTTAATAAAGTACTCATATATTGAAATATGAATTTCAAAAAAAAAATCGCGTTTAATTGTTCAGACACACAAATAAAGATTTAAAAAAATATATATCTTTTTGCTTTTAAGTATTAGTTGGCACATAAAAACATCAATACTATATTTATTATGTACTTTGGATGCCGTATCAAACGCGCCAACAAACGAAAACTATTCCTTAACTTATCAAATTTAATCCTATATAAACCTAAATATGTTTTTCCAAAATGCCACAGGTCATATTACGACTTCAGAAATAACTGTAATTTATTCAATATATTAGCCACTTTAATGTAAGTTGATAATATAAGATTCTTCGAGAGGGAGGTTGTTGATATTTGGAACAGCAAGAATGAGAGCCAATAGAACGACAAACAAGGAAAAACTTTAGTTATAGGACCATCGATGTTATTTGTCAGCGAATGAGACAAGATAGAATTATGTCTAACGATTTCAAAACACAAACAATAAACAAATATAGGCATATATAGGCGGTCATTTCCCAAACATATCCAAATCAGGCCAATAAACATGCACTGTTTTGCGAACATCCCATATAAGGCATGCATTATGCTGTTTGACCAGGTATGCAGAGCTATTGAACGACATCATTTCTATGCATAAGCGATATCGGCCGAATAACATGCATTTTGTTTATTTACTGTTTATTTTAAAGAATGTTTAAAAAGACATTGACAGGTGTGGCAAAAATCGCCAAAAAATACAGCGTTTTTAGATTTTAAATAGACCAAAGAACAAAAAAGTTATTTCAGATATAAGTGGTTTGTTAAGCAATTTTATATCGTTTAGCATTCGTGCAGTATGAAAGGGTTTTATATCTGCAGGCATATCGAACACACAAAATTACTTATTCATATAATCTCACTTACACTGCAACTGAATTTGAACAATAAATAAAAATATGAATAAATAAACAAATAATAAAAATAAATTACTAAATTGTATATATGATTTTGTTATTAAGACTTTATTAAGGAGCGTTTGCGATAGCAGTTATTTTCGCATAGCGTCACTCGAAAGCGTATCATCAAGGGGTTATTACTTTCCACTCCTACCGGACCTGTGTAATTGGAAAAAGTTTGCTAAAAGACAATAGACTCAACTATGAATCGACTATATACAGCAAAATCTAAGAAAATGCTACACGAAATAAGGTTTGTAAGCCGAGGCACCTGTACATTCTTCGAATCGCTGAAGTTAGCTAGAAGTAAGTGTGACGGTTCGAGTCGGGTCTGTGTATCGAGGAAATTTTAATGTCCGGTTTGAACCGAGAATGGACGGCCCAGAATCTCGGTTTACTTCGGTTCTTTATCTTCATGAGAAATGTAATGCTCCTGGTGATGTAATGCTCCTTAAAGAATTGCCAAGCAAATTAAAAAAAAACATATATAAAAATAAAATGGTTAAAAATAAGAATGCAACTACCTTGGTTTTCATGGTTTGACGTTTTGGAATAGGCATCATTCCGTTTTTTTGGGTGACGCACGCCATTAAATACGTACAGGTTCAGCCAAGTTTCAGTTTTAAAAGGGCGTTTCTGATAATAGCCATAACTCTAAAATGTTGTACCTACAGTTTACCTAGTTTACTTATAAAGACCTTTTATAATGAAATAATAAAGGCATTTTAATCTTATCCTTGTCATATGAAATTTGAATTATGTTTCAGTCACCACTGCCCGTGCCTTTGTACAACTCACATATACAACTTTATACCTTTATACAGCTCAAAATCTATTACTGCTAAAGTTTACTTCCGGTTGAGAGTTAGTAATTACCACATGGCGATTATGTAGTTTTTTTCACCCTAATTTTTACACTTATGTTTTTATCAAATATATGCAAGAAAGGCATTCCACTACCTATTTTTTCAAAAGCGTTTATTTGAGCTGGAAAGAACTCTAAACATTCAAATATACCATGTACAAATAAGTTTCGAATTTTTTTAAACAAAAAAGGTGTTCCTTATTTTGTAGATGGCTGTCTAGAATAATCAGAGGAGCACCTTTAATGAAAAACAAAATTAGTAGCACTGGCATTTATTGCATACTTAACGTAAGAAATATAAAGAAATTATAGGAGCTGCACGGGAGTTCCGTCTAATACTGTACGGAACAGGCGCCTTGTTTTAACTTATCTTTGGAATATTTAACATTTAAAACAGCACATCATATTTAAAAAGAAAAACAACTTTAAATTATATTAAAGGAATATGATTTGAAAGAATGAAAATGATAAACAAGTGTACCTGACCTGGGGATCGAACCGGGGTCCACAGCGTTGATTGTGGTTTGTGAGAGTCTATTGGCCGAACTCGTCTCAAAATAAGAAAGGATTTTTTTCTTCGTGAATTATTAGATTGATTAAAAGATAATTCAAATTAACAACAAAAAAATGAACACATATTTTAGAAATAAAAGTATATTTTAAGCAAAATAACAACATTATCACATGTACATCATAAGGGGAACAGAGTAACATCACGCAAGCCTTACGCCTTCACCTCTGAGCTATTGCGCGCTTATACACCTATCTAGTTAATTAAATATATATACTGCTATCATATGTAAGCAATACTAGAAACACATCATTTGAGTTTCATACACCTAAGATTTCATTGCGCTGTGGCAGCCAAGTTTGAACTCACCCGTCGGGCTTTTTCAAACTCGGCTGCCATCGTGCAATAAAATCCTAGGTGTATGAAACTCTCATGAAGTGTTTCCATTATATGACCAATTTTTAGTTGTAATCAGTTGACGATACATAGCTGTATATATCTGAAGAGGATTAAACAAAAATAGTCGACGAAATTTAAAAAAATCGACAAATATCTATAAAGGTGTTTCTTAAATTTTTTTGCTAGATGAAATTTAAAAAGGAACACCTGTTTTGAGGAACATCTCGTTGTGTGCTCTTCATGGAAGCTGTGGAGACATTATTAGCATCATTTTTATTCTTTTTACACAAATGCGTTGTTTTAGCCAATTTCTCAAGCCATAAAGTAATTTTTAAATAGTTTGCTTGAATATAATTAGGATACGCTTTTTAATTCTATGAAACGGGCGATAAAAGAAAAGCTCTACTTAAAATAGTAATAGCTGTCATGTTGGTATCTAACCTATTTAAAAACATTAGTTGTAATAATTAAACCACAAACAACGAAACAAAAAACAGATAAAAATGCATTAAAAGTGATAAAATCGTAATTTAAAGAAATCGAATAAAATTTGATTGACAACAACAATCGACGTTCTTTTACATTGTGAAAAATAATTGTTACGTCATACATGAAGCACGTGGCAATTAACGTCTAAAATAGCAGGTGAAACCAAAGCGCTAAGACAATCCAGTATTCTTAAAGATACCAATGAAAATGAAGATATAAATGTTCAAATGAACTATACATAATGGTGTTAACCGCATTGGTAAACGGAAGTACAAATATTTTTCTAGCATCATTTTCGGTTTATCTATTTCAAACTGTTAAGCAGCAAGTCACAAAGTTATTGCTCATTATTTTTCGGTTTCGAATGCACAACTACTGCTGCAATAAGATATCTGCCATATACATTTTTTATGTTTCATCATAAGGACACTTCTAATGATAAATCATATGAATGATAGATGACACAATAAGGAGTATGAAATAGGTAATACATATGCTTGGTGTTTGAATAAAAAATATATACATCGTTTGTGAATAATTTCAGCTACATTTATATTTTTTTGGTATAACATACTTCTTTTGCAGACTTTTAAAATAGTGAAATTGTGAAACAAGCTATCTAAATAAGTTTGTATAAATCCCGGGCCACCTTGCGGTAGTACATTTCTAGTTAAAAAATAAGTATTTAAAGTAAAGATAATTTTTTTGCGTATATGGTATACAAGAAAAATGTAGTTAATAAACTGTCTCTGCGATAAAATATTAAGTGGCCAACATACTTATGGTTGACGACACCAATATTTTGTGCTCCAAATAAGAACATTAATAGATTGTACCAAAATAATAACAATAGGTACACCTATGTCGCCTTTAGATATAACAGAGACTCTTTGACAATATATAAAGCTATAATACTATACTCGTTTAAGCACCGTCCACACTGCACTCGTTCCCTCGCTTTTGTAAGAGCAAAATCCTCCCATCGAGCGAGCGAGCACATGACCGTTCACACTACATTCGCTCGCTCGCTGAAAGTAATGAAGATCCTAAAACATTATATCAACTATCATACACAATTTTAAAGATTTGTTTTCAGTTCACAATACTCATTTAATTGAACTTCGAAAGAGTTGTATTTGCAATTGCTAAGTAAATAGGGAGGAAAAAAAATACCGATTTGTTATACCTATTTCACACCGCCGATTTGCCTCAACTGAGACGTGACGAGACTGTCTACGACGCTCTTCGACGCGGCGTGAACAACCTTCACGACAATCGTGTGATCGTCGCCGACCGTCGTGGGGCGTCGTGGACCAGTTTTGCCACGATTCAACATGTTGAATCGCAGGCAATGCAAGTCGGTGGTGTGAACACCCCTGCGACGCGACGCGATTCTCTAAATTTTATTACAATTTAAGAAATTAAGAAATTATGTTAATAAAGTTGAATATAAGTTGAAACCTTGTAAGTGTTTAGTGTTTAATGAATATATTATCAAAATGATTAATGCATGATATTACCTCTTTCTTGTATAACAACTGTACGTTTCTCCTAAAATTACTCTTCACAATTAATGCTATCAAATTGACCGTTATGTTTGAAATCTTGGTTTGATAAACCTATGCACATGTACATATAGAATTCTATATACCTAAACATTATTCTATATACATTATGATTAATCATAATGATGATTTAACTGCGAACATTTAATAGAAATAACATTCTTATCGGAACTTTCTGATGAAAAAATGTTTCTAAACATAACAATTAAAATAAAGAACAAAAGTCAATTCACGATTTCAGATTATGAAATGCATAGCTATAGTATCTTATCAAAGCAACAGATAGGTTATGTGTTTTATTTCTTGAAACTATTGGTTGCATAAACGGACTATTTATTTTTAATTGCCATTTCATTTTAAATAGTTTGTGCCTAATTGATGTTCTTCTCTAATCTATTGATTAATTATTATGTATAACGTAAAAATTCACTTATAACTATTCGTATTATAGCGACATTATTATTTTTGTTGATGTAACGTCACATTCAGTTGGACCTGTTTGTGAAGAAGAAAAAAGTTTATATAAAACGTTTTGATTAAATCGTTTAACTCGTTTAAAAAAAATACTTTTTTTACAATACATTACTTCATCTAGATACGGTTAGCCAAATAAATTCGTTTTGGGGAATGACATGTTTTTCTTCTGCCTCTGATAAACTTGCTACGTGGAACAATTAAAAAATCATTTAAATATTATTCATATTTATGTTGATCAAGGTTGGTTAGATATATTAACATTATCAATCAATAGCCTTATGTATCATTATAATGATAGTGCCATTATTTCAATAATATAAACCAGACAATTACAATTGAGGCCGTTTTTAAAAAACGACTCAAAATAATGAAACAAATTAAATAAAATCCTGAACACCGATTTGCATTGCCTATAATTTAAAGTAATTGATAAATAAGTAACTATTATTTTTGTTTAAAGTATGTTTCATGAATTGACTATTTATCCTGTATTTCCATTTAATTATTCGATTCTAATAATTTTGTGCCTGAGTTATTGTTCACTTTGCAAACAAATAGATAATATCCAAGACGCAACTATTCGCAGTGCCTTTCGCGCCAATGCGGTAAACAAATAGTTTAACATGTCTACGATTTGCCAAAACCAGCCTAAAGGCGCTCGCCCACTGACACGAGTACGAGAACGAGAACGAATACGAATGCGAGACGAAATTTGGACGTTGTTTGCAATGTTTGACAAGTATATTAGTTAAAGTTATTGGTTGAAAGCCGTATAAAAAATGGGCATCCCACGACTTAATTTTTAGACAGAGTTAATTTGAGCATTAAACCAATTGATACATTGAGATATGACATAAAATATGAAATCAAATCTAGAAGAGCAATTTTTGCAAAAAAAAGTGTTCCTATTGTTGTAGCTAGCTGGTCTCATTGCGCTCATCTAGGCAGCTAGAAGCCGGCGAGGAACACCTTTTGTGAAAAGTAGTTGAAATAGTGTTATGTAATACACATTTTGCTATCGTTTCTATTTAGAACGCCTAGCTATATGATTTTGATTTAAAAAAATTGACATTTAAGATTGGATTGGTAAAAAAAGAAAGTTATTTAACAAATTATTCCATTTATTCTTGTAGCTAGATCGCATTTTTCGAAACTGTGTAGCTAGATTATTTTTTTCAAAAGAACCACCTTTTTTCAGGAACAACTCGTGGGGTGCTCTTATATAAAAGGTATGTGTTTTTTAAATAACAACACACATACTTGTCAAACATTGCAAACAGCGTCCGAATTTCGTCTCGCATTCGTATTCGTTCTCGTACTCGTGTCAGTGGGCGCGCGCCTTAAGACTGTCTACGACTGTGTTTGGTCGCGTCGCGTCGTAGTTGAAGCAAATCGGTGGTGTGAAATAGGTATTATATGAAGGGCACACCATGACCAACATTTAATAATAATAATGTTATGCTCAGCATGAAACCTATTGCATCAATGAAATGCACAATAAATGATAAAATTGCAAAGAATTAATTATAAAAAGCCGTCCTTCTTGTAGATAGATAAGCTTATTTCGCTTATCTATATAGTTAGAATCTGAAAAAAAATAAAAAACTGACATATATGACCGGCTTTCAATTACATTTCAATGTAAAATGACTTGTTATATATCTCTGAATAACATCATTATCAACATTTCAAATGAATTCGTGCAAAATAACTAATTATTGAAAAAGGTGTTTCTCAAATTATTGAAAGTTTCTAGAAAGATTTATTTTGTAAAAGAGCAACTCTTGGGATGTTCTTTTAATATTTGTATGCATCACAAGACAAAATAAATTTACCTTGAACATCAGTTTCTTAATTGTTCAATGTTCTCACATGCCTCTTCATTGAGAGTGCTATTATTAAAGTTATCATGTTTTTGTTAAATTAAAGCGCGCGCGTGTTCTTGAATTGCCTTATTTACTTTCATTTTCATATATGCTGTTTAGAGGTTAAATGAAAAATATATAGATAATTTTTTTATAGCGTATTTGACTCAGCCAATTACCCGTCACAATTACATTACGTAAAATACACAGAACCGCTCGGCGTTTTGGCTCAAACAGCACAACTGCTATACATTTTCAATGCTGACGACAGTTATGGAAATCAGCAAATTCAAACTCGCCTGAGGCCATCGTGTCGGCTCAGAAAGGCCTAGAATCCGGTCTATGCACCATCTCAAACTGGATGCATAGCCATAAACTCAAATTGAAGCACTCAAAAACGGATTGTTTAGTGATAGGAAGTGACAAAAACCGAAATATAAATAACATTTGAACTATAAAATTGCTATTTAAAACGGTTGAATACCCATGAGCGACCTTATACAATCCCAGCGAGCAAGCGAGTTAGTAAATCAAAGAGCAATCTACTCACAATCCACAATATTTTTAAAAAGCTAGCGATCGAGTGCAGTGTGGATGGTACTTTAGACAAGTTTATATGCACCTTTTTCGAACAAAAATGTGTATATGTACCGCCAATCTGTGTTCCTTAGCCAATCTAGTTTGGCTGAAACGAGGGCAAATCTGTGTCAAACCGCAGTTTGACTGGTTCAAGCAGCCAATCTTCAGACAGGTTGGGCTGATTGTTACTTTTTTGCAATGATGAATACTAAAATTGGTATCCCTTGGTAACTTTTGTGATCTTTTTCTAGACGCCATGATTGCATCAATGGTTAATCCATGAACGGGCACCAAAGATTAAATCAATCGTTTGATAGAAACTCAATTGAAATACACCAACCTCTATAAGGTCGATCAAAAGCAGAGACGATCGAAGAAAATTACATCTAAGATACCTTAGAAGTTGTGTGAAAGAGTTTGTAACATGACCTCACTTGAATGAAAAATATATTTGATATTGTTGTTGTAATATCATTGTTATTGATATTATAGTTTTATTTTGTCAAATCTTTAAATCCACCCTGAAAGCTCATATACATATACCGAGCGTCACTGAAAACGCAAAACGGGTTTGGTGTGTAACCAAAGAAAAACTATAAATGTTAGAATTACTAAATTTTCAGGAAAATGTATTCGTCTATTTAGGCGAATGTTCATGAAAATTTTGGTTTTCAAGTCATATCCGTTATTCCACAATTCTACCTGAATAAGGACTACCCTCCATTTCAAAAGTTGCAAATTTGAAATGGATGTTTTTCGACGAATTCATCGTGTTAGGATCTTCTCGGTCTTATGAATAAGTCTCCAAAGTAATGTTTAGCTAAGAAACATCATTTAAACATTCTTGGTTGTCGTTGTGGATCCAGTTAATGTTTATTGGAAAGCTTGGACATGGATGCATGACGGATATCGTTGTCGCCTACTGACGAGATGAGTCAAGACCTTATTCAAGCCAGGATCGGGAATAGGGTCGAATTCCTCGGAAACGGATCCGGCGAGTGTTGCAAAATTTCCAAACTTTTTTTTATCGTAAAAACATCAATATGCATGCATATGTTTATCACAATTTTTACTTGTATACGTACACATATCATCCTATTCAATAATTAAAATTTGTGAAAAGTAAACATTAGGGTGGTCAGGATTAACATCGTGGTAATTGGCACCGGACAAGAATTTTAGACTTACTGCACATCATTATGTTAGACAGATATAAAAATAAATTATGTAAAAGTTTCAGTAAAAATATTCATTTATGAGAATTCTATGAAGCTTTAAACATGCTTTGTGTTTTCAGTGACGCTCGGTATATCTCGGCCAATCTGTGGTAAAAATCATGTCTCCATTTCAGCCAATCTGCAGTATGGCTGGACAATTCTAGCCGATCTGCAAATTGGCTGATTGAACCAGCCAATCTGTGGTTTGACACAGATTGGCTGAATTGGTCCAGCCAAACTGCAGATTGGCTAAGACAACAGATTGGCTAAGACAACAGATTGGCGGTAACATATACATGTGCATAATTATACACTTGGACAATAATCTATCTGAATATGTGAGAAAAGGAAAACAAACAACAAGGAACTCTTCCATAAACTGTATTGTTTTCTTCAATGTGTGTCAAATTAATCATTTGTTACTGGTAAGCTATAGAGTGCCTTTATACACCAGATGTAATCATATCTATTGCGTTTATGTAAGATAAGATAATCAATGCGACCCATGTTAACATCATTCAAAATTACAAATTACTTCCTTGTAAACTGCGACAATACACTTCTTTGATTTATAGACTTTCTAAGAATCTTCTATTACAATAATACATTGATTGAAATTTAAGACTATTTCTATTTCTAAAACAGAAGAAGAATGATGTAAGAATAGAATGAAAAATTACTTTTTCTATGATGTAGTGAACAAATTGCAAAAGGGGTCGATACCCATTCAAAGTGCGATACCATTTTGCAAACTAAAGTATATGTCAGACATGCGATTTTGAATCGGCGATTTAAAATCGGCGATTTAAAATCGTTGAAGACAGTTGCAAGCCCTCCCGACTGGGTATGTTACACATGCAATGTCACTTGCGATTCTCTGCATTAAAAAGCTAAACATATATAGCTGTAATGCTTTGACATATTTTTCCCTTAAGTATTTATTAAATCATAAATTTTTATATTTGACGTGACGAAGTTAGAAATATTCAATGCCTTTTCCTGTTTTCCAGCGACCGCTAACTAAACATTTCGTTTAGTTTGAAAAAGTTGAGTACTCTGCTAAGGAAATGTGCGTACT
>LQRL01106509.1:19398-30732 GCA_001703475.1 Hydroides elegans | reverse complement strand
GTTTAAAAAATCCAAACAAAGGAAAAACATTGAAAATCGCCTCGCGAAAAAATTATAAACGGTTTGCGCGAAAATCGGACAGGCGTTTTATTTTACAAAAACCCGTTTTAAAATCATACATTTTAAATAAATAAACAATTAAGCTGCTATATATATCAGTGTACACATAAACTATAAGATAAACCCTGCATTCAGAAAAAAATCCCTCACTATCTAATATTTTTATCGTAAAAAGTAATAAAATGTCAGAATCGCGTTGTCATCTGGTAAAATCGCCTGGTTTCGAAGAGATTTTCAGACAAAAAGTGCTAAAATACTAATTTTTCGAGTAAATTTCCGATTTTTTCAAGTTGTATACAAAAGTCTTTCATATCAACAACCTATAGAACCACTAAAAACAATTCTTATGAGAAAATAGCAATTTTATTAACATTTTAAGGATAAAAAACGCGTTGTGAAAATCGCGAGCAGACCAAAATTATAAACACACCCTTAATCAGATATACTAAATTTGAGAGCATTTCAATAAGAACTTTGTTGTGATTGTGACTTTTCAGAATGGGTCATGCAATAAGGTATTTGGTGTCAACAATGCACTTGAAGAAAGTATCAATTTATCATTTCTTTCACGAGTCTGAGATTTATTTCAAATTGGCCTGATAAGATAAATGGTCTTTACGACATGTATAATACCAATATGTTGATCTTTAATGTGTGTTATTTACATATATATGCTAGTTGTAAATAAGCAATTAAGCTTAGTAAGCTGAGTTAATTGAGTAAATGAGTAATTTATGAATTTCGTCTGGCGAATTAATTTGATTGTAGTTCAAAAAAAAAACAATCTATAAATAAATGCAATTTAATAAAACCGTTCCTGAAAAAAAATGTGAAAAAAAAAACAACTAAGAACTATGAATTGTACTATTTATATGATTTGGTCGAATGCAGCATCATATCATGATTTGGGTGGTATGCTCAATTTGCGTGTTTAACATTGTTTAAGCTGATTGAAAAAAATAACGTTCTTGCGTTTAAGGTGCAATTTCGTCTCCCTTAGCAGATTTCCCAACCTGCGTGAATAAGTACAAAGAGGTTGGTAAAGGCTTAATGGTTCAAGTATTACGGGATATGTAACATACATTTAACAATACGTGATGGATTAAAAAAAAACATTTCTTGTTATCAGACTAAATATCAAGCCTGGACCAAAAACACTTAATAATTAGTAGGTATAGTCTAAGACGAAAGCTTTAACGCAGTTACTGAACTAATGCAGCCACACTTAAGAGCAATAGAAGGGTGACATTCAAACATAGGATCCATTTCAATTTGCCAAAAGAAAAGACCTACAAAACACACACGCAAAAGATTAATAACCTGGAGCTTTTCGCGCATGTACTTTATCATCCGATTCGAGATGTTTGTTTTAAGGCTATTCCACATTGATATTCCGATCGCGACCGTTTTTCTGCCCCCCGGAAACGGAAATTTGTGTCGCCGAAGCCTGATAACCACTTCCTGTATCTTAATTGCGAAGAAGGGGAAGCGATGTCTTGGTAAACATGCAGCAAACACATTTAATTCTTCTGCTTTAATTGCTCAGATGCATATAGATAAAAGTGCCGTTTTAAAGGTATTCAATAGCTCCTTCGATTTTCACTGTTTTTCTTTATGTTTCTGAAATCGCAATGAGGGACAGGTTTATCGCTGGTGATTTCTGGAAAAAAGATATTGAAAATCGAGGTAACGACAGGGTAATCGCTACGTTAATGTAACCCACCCTTATGAGTGTTTTTCCTAAATTGCAAAAGCATTGCAAGAGTTTGTTAAAATGGTTTCGATAAATACAACCAATTTAACATGTTTTGACGTTAGGGCCTGGCCACATTGGAAGCTTTTACTTGCTTTTATTTCCTAACAAAGCTGTCTCCCAATGTATTCCTTATGGGAAACCAAAAACAATGAGCTGTTAGGTAGCTTTAACTCGCTTTTTAGTTTCCCATAAGGAATACATTGGTAGACAGCTTTGTTAGGAAATAAAAGCAAGTAAAAGCTTCCAATGTGGCCAGGCCCTTACTGCTCTTAGAACTATTTTTGTTGCATTTTCTTTTAAGCAATACGTTCATATTTCTCAGAACGCAAAATATTATGACCAAATCTAAGTTTAATAAGATTCTGGGAATTATTTTTCAGTGTGAGCTAATTACTTAAAATATGCCCTTATGTAAATGGTATAAATATACAGACATATAAACCATCTGAAGGGTTTCAAACGTTGATATATCTACGTTGGCATGGTTTTTAGACGTATATAATCTACGTCTTTTTTACTTAAATTGAATAAAGTTGTTTGGAAGATATATGAAGATATAAGCAGCGTCTCGCCTAAAATGCTCATGACCAATATAAAGGCTCACAATGTTGTTTAAAAGTTTGTTTGCAATTTTATTTTCGATTCAAAACCCGGCCAGTATCACGTAAGAAATTTCCAACTGATAGAAGATGACATGGATTTTGGCAAAATATCCTAAAATCTGTAATGACAATACTTTAAAGGTAAAAAACCTTAAAATTAGTCATGCATTTGCGCTTTACAAATGACATTCGTGACGTGCATTTCGTGTTGTTCTCGAAAAAATCCCAAAGTCAAAAAGTCACTTAAACTTGATACAAATTAATGGCTTCTAACAATTTTGTTAAAACGTGTTATTGATAAATATAGGTAATTGAGCACGTCGTCACTTGGCTGCTCTTAAAATATTTGTCTAAAAATTGTATCTCAGTTAGAAAAAGTACACCGAAAGTGTGCTTAGACTCAATAGAATTTTTCAATAGACTTGTTTTTTGGTCTCATTAGTTGGAGACAGTTACTCAATTTTGACCTAAGGGTTTCATCAAAATATTGTCTCTACTTATGGAAAGTATCAAGACAGAACTAAATGTAACGGACATCTTGCAATGATGAATATACTGCTATAAACGGTAATATACGATGAAATTGGTTTGCGATTAAACGTTTGAATAATGTCAATATTGTATAGCTATATACGGTGCCATGCTATAAGGTCTAACTTGCTTTAACCCTCCCCGTTCGGATCTTTATATTATACAACGAAAAATGCCCCCCCCCTTCAGATTAATTATGTGTTAGGTCAGTGACTTGACACATCCTTTCATCACCGTTACCTCTATAGGCTATTGTTTTATGTCGAAACAAGTGATTCCGGATATCTCAATATTTTGGGCCGTGCCTTGTGCATTTGAACGAGTAAAAATTGTGTTTTACATGCCTTTTATTTGATATTCTGAATATATGTGAAAGTTGTCGTTGCCAAGTCCTTCATGAGTAAAGGTAAGACATGCGCTTGCGGAAATTCTCTGCGATACTGCGAAATGCAAAGACAATATAATAAGACCACTATCGCAGGATTTTCAATATTTTCTTTGAAATTCGCTGCATCGCAGAAAGATTCCGCGACGTGTGCTCCCTTTCAATATACCATGTCTTTTGTTATACTGGGCTAAACTAAATGTGAGATTTCTCAATGTTTTTCTTAAGGCTTTGTAATTTCCCTCTTTGTGAGTAAATTAGTCTTTGTCACCCGCTGGAACAACTCCTGGTGTATCTTGGTACAACCACTTTCTATTCATAATCTTCCATCAATGCTACTGCGATTATTAAGTTATTAAACCATGCTATGATAGCTGTTAGCGCAAGGTTGTATCTTATCGAAGAAGGCAATTATATTTATACATTAGCAACATAAATCAAAACATAATTATTTAGAAATGACCTGTCAGATAATTGAAGATGCTCAGTGCAAATCAATTTTGCTTTCGAATGTACATTTGTAAACGTTGAGTAAATTTCATATGTAATTTGTTATTCGTCATTTTAACATGTATTAAGATCCTGGATAATTCAGGTTCTGAAATTAGAGACGCTGCGAAAACTACCTTACCCTGGTCTCCAACATTGTAATTGCTATGATCTTCTGCAAAACGTTGTGGTTTCCTGAAAATCATGTCTTATGTGAGATTGTTGTGACAATGCAAATACTGAAACCAAACAAGCATCTTTAATATAGATCGCTTTCGTTTTGACATTTGATTGCTATATTTTCGCTATATAGTCTAGACCAAAACATTTAAATGTGGATTGTTCTTATTGGAGGAGTCATACAAAATAACTGTCAGACTAGAGGAGCACTTCACGAGCTGTTCCCTCAAAAGGTGTTCCCATCAATTTCCAGCTGGCTTGGAAATTGTGAAAAAAAAATTGTTATAACTTGAATATTTGAATAGTTCGAGGCACACCTATTCATATATATTTTTTAAGCTTTCGTGTTAGGTTCTGAGGATATTTTTTTCGACATATATTTAACTTGCTCGCAATTGAATAAGAGGATGTTATTTACAATATATGATAGGTTAATCAAGTTATATTTAACATCTCGAGTTTCGCATAAAGTGTTCTTTATCTGTCCCAATACGGCTGAAAAAGGAGAAATAGCCCAGTTGGTTTGGAAAGAATGAACCCCTTTTTGCAAAATTTTAATATTCAAAAACATTATTTTATTGTTGTTCAAAAATATAATGTTGTTTTAGGGTGATTTAGCAACTATTTGAAAACTATGTCTTGCTGTGCCCTTAAACTACAGTCGCATAAAAAAATACAAATTGGGATAGTTGAGAACATTCCCCCCGATCACAGTTTTACGTTGCAACATCGTTGAATGCGACATCGTTTTTACTTTTTACGTATATCTCAACAATATTTCCAGACAAGACATTTTAACCATATATGCTCAGCTCACATTGTTTAATAAAGGTTGCAACATAATCGAATTCATAATCGCACAAAACATCATGTAACCACCAGAAAATAATCTGACGTCCTGAAGACCATAACGTAGCTCGAACTAATTGAATTTCTTCAGATTAAGTTTCTGTTCACCGAATATCTTTTTATCCGACAGTTTCACACGTTTATTACGGCAATATGATATAATTTACGTGAACATGCGCTAGAACATATCGATATGGGTTCAAAAAGTAGAAAATACCGAGCATCCTACCCAAAATTTACGCATGCTTGGCTTGCAATATGTTATTTGGTGTCTATAATTGATTCCAAAACTTAATAATCATTGAATATTTTATATGATTTTTTAAAGTATTGTGTATAACTAAATACCAGCATGTTTGAAACATTTCTAACTGGCTTTTCATTCAATTTAAGAATCTTATAGCAACAACAAACAGCAGATCAATCTCCTCCAATTAACAGTGTCTTTTTTTTTTTTACATTTTAAATAGAGTGTTTAATCGATTTGATGGAAAGGGCAAATTACCCCCAAAATGCAGGCAAAGTTTATTCATCAAGACATTCAATTACTAGAATCCAAAAGAAAACTAAGATCATGATATGTATGAAAATATGTAATTATAATATGCATATCTTTTCACAGCATGTCCAAATGTTCATTCAATGTTCAAGAAATCAATCTTGACTTCATTTATTACAATTGATATTGAAATAAAAAGAAATGTTGTTCTTTTTTACGGCTTCAAAGTCTATCTTATTTAAAACATTATTTATCTGATGAAACAAAAGTTCGGTCGCTTTTTGCGAATCCTTAAAAATATCAGTGTCAAGCTTATGTTGATGTTAACAAGTAACGGCCAGCGATTAGACCAGCGATATATGTAAAGACGAATGTTTTACTGACAATGTAATAGCATAGCCAGCATAAAAGGATTTCGCCAAACTATTTGGTTTTAAAGAGCCTGAGCTTGAGAATGAGCATTAGACCCTGATTACATCATGTAAGCTATTCTGATTAGCAAGACGCGAATTTCATTGTTTTCGCAGAAGAATTCGTGTAATTATGGTACTAGCCATATAATGTCACTCCTTGCGATTCCCTCAAAGACAACAATGACAATCGCAACCCCAGCGATTTTATGTAATCGGGGCCTAATATTAATCGTGTTCGAAAAGCTTCATTGAATATAAACCATTAAAGGAATTCAATTCCAAAAACTAAACATCATCGAAACATCGAAACCTCTTCACAATGACTTATGTTTTCATTTGGCATGTAATGACAGTTTTCGGCCCGTGATTTATAATGAACTGATGGGCGTTAGACAAATCACTCCCTTTTGAACCATTTATCTTAGATAGGCAGGTTGTTCCAAATTAAAACAATGAGTTGGTGGTCTTTTTTCTCTCAACATCTTGTTTCAGATCGATACCCGAATGGCATTCGGCGATTTGTTACATTTTTTTTTATTTGTGAGATTGACATGCTGTTAGTCACTGTCAAAGCTGCACAATAATTGTTAACAATACGATTAGCAGAGATAAAGTGTTGCTTTTGAGAAAAAAGTAGTTTTTTAAGGCCAACATGGCTATTTTGCTTATTGATAAAAAAGTTAAAACTATTTGGTTATATAAAGAAGTTCAAGAAAATCATAGATGATCACGGGAACATTTTTTCAGCCTCGAATTTCCCCTCCCTCATATCAAACAATTACGCCAAAGGTTCCCTCGTAATGAGTGCGACCCCAACCCGAGTTTGCTTTGATGCGATTACGTCCAATACCATTTTGGAACACTGACTCCCATAGAAAGTCTTCCATGTCTCCGTTCTCTCTTGCCTTAGCCGCAACAAGGAGTTATAGCGAGAGAAAATCATATTCGCAGCTTTTTGTCTAATCCAATCTCGCCAAAAAGCGGGACAACACTCACGCAGTAATAGCAATAGGTGAAATGTTTTAGGGAAACCGTCCTAAATAGCAAATATGATAAATAACCTTATTTGCATAACAAATCTGTGTGATTTGAAGTCAAAGTTCAGATGTATCCATATCAGCATAGCGCAGTTGAAATCCTAAATATTGAGAATACGAGTGAGGTTTTGCTGACGGAAATGACAATCGAGTGAAAATAGAGGAAAATGTAGACTACTTTGTCTCAGACAAATGTTCATGGTTACACGAAATATATGCATTTTGTTCTATGCAGCAATTTCACAAATCCAATATTCATATACACTGTATTTATTCTAAGCAATGGCCATGCCTCTATTATAGTCATATAATTACTAAATAAAATCTGAATATATTTTCTTTTGTTAAAACGGGTGATAAATTTCATTTCTATAAATGGTTTGCTACAATACTTTTTTGAAAGCACATTTGGCGAGTCCCCCCTGTTCAGCAGACCGCGGATAAAATGTCACTACAATTTTCTACATATAGAGCCTTAAGTCTCGGGTCAAACATGTGACTTGAAACTAGATCGAGAGCCTGATTGCGAAGTGATGGTCAATGATAATTAAGAGTGACAATGTTTGAGAATCACTGCTAAAACTAAATCGTATTGTTACAAATGTGATTTTCTGAAAGAGGATTTCATGTCCTATGCTGTCTATTACGGTGTCATTTGGACCGCGAACCTTTTGATGCGATAGACTAAGTATTTTGGATGTCATTTAATGACAAAATACCGCAGTATAGATTTTATAGCCCTAACCCAAGCCATAAATGGAAGATATGAAGTGACTTATCTTAGTATTCGAGCTATAACTCACTGTTGTAACGGTTATTATTAATTACAAATATTGGACCCGTAAGTCGTAAAACTTACGGATATTAAACTATATCGACGCACTGTGGAGGTTCATTCATCTGTTTGCAGGGTTAATCATGGTGTAGGCGCCAATAGTATGAAATGCCTAGCCGAAAGGGGCGCCAATTTATTTTTAATTTATGGACGAAAGCAAAGTATATATGTGATGACTTGATATGTTTGCTCAAATTTTTTTTCTTAGGCCCCTATAATGGTGCCATCATCTACTTGTCTTCATCAATCTCGGGAATGTTGCTTTAATAGGATTCACGTTGTATGTTTATCGGGTAATGTCAAATACACTTTCGAATATCTCGAATGTGCCGAGAAATAATATAAAATTTAAACTCTATTGTCCGAACCGTACTCAAATATGATATTGAACAATTGATAAAAACACTAATTACTCTCACTGCACGAAAAATGACATGATATATGTTGATGCAAGATATAAAATTAGTGGTGCAACATATAATAACAAGTATTTAAGTGACATCTAGAATCTATTTTAATATTGCATATAATCAGAATTTGAATTACGTTTTTATTAAATTCTCCCTCAAGATCCATCTCAAAATATGGCCCCATTGAATGATTCACTATTTAGCTACCATATAGGTTTTCCTTGCGTTTTATATTATTTTGCATGTTGATATTAATCTAATAGAATAAAACAAATTCCCATTCAGAAATGTGCGAGAAAAAAGCTTCCCGCCCTGAAATAGTTAACTATCTTTCATTATCCCACTGGAGTCTCCCACGTCATCTAAATACCCAGAAACATTAAAAAATCTGTATCATCTGTATAAATTAAAGATAACATCTTTACATTTTCTTTTTAACAGAAAATATCGAATTGATGATAAATGTCTATCATATCTAACAAATATCAATCGGTACAATAGTGTAAGTCAAATATTATCAACATATCCAATTGTACAGTTGCACAGGAGTAAGTGCCAATGAACAATTACTTTTGGCTATGATCTACAAGCAGCAAGTTTATTATTTGAAGATAAAGTTCCATGGTAAATTAGCAGAAAAAAAACTTTTGCAACAAAACAAAGTAATCACTACAGTAGCATATCGGTATCAAATTAACCGATGATAAACACCTTTTAATCTCGTTTTACTTCTGTCTACGTTATTTCTTAACATTGTAATTCAGTTAACTACTTGGTCATTGCACTTTGCACACCGAAGATATATTAAGAAATGAAAAGAGCATACTTCTTTTAAGGGTTTGTTATATACGGTCATACCTTTGTTAGTTGTTGCAATTAAATATATTTTTGAGGAAACAATTTATTTATTATGCAGTTTGCGTTTTTTCAACGTAACTTATTTTGGAGGGAAACTTTTAAGTGATCCACAATAATCGACGAGTAATCCTTAATCGCACCATATCTTTAATTACCAAATTGATCGTGAACTATGCTAAATAGTTGGCCGTGAACGTGTTCCGTTTAATTGACCAAATGCGTTATGACGTCACTCTAAGTAAAGCGCTGCGTTTTCGTTTGATATTAAGTTCAGAAACGCCAATGTTACGCTTGACCTGAAACCAGAGCAAGGTATGTTGTTGCAATTTTGAAGACGGCTTTTGGCCCTTTCATTCGATCAAATAGAATTGAAAGCAAATAATGGAGTTGATATTGCACTCGGGGGCAATACACAGTGATATATTCCATGATCCAATAGATGGGAGCGCTTCCCTTCATAATTTGCTGCAGTTCCCCGGGCATTTGAGTTTTTCCTAAAATAAGACTTATGAGTTATATTCATCGCAAAATGTTGTTATATTACACATGTTCAATTAAAGTAAGACAGCATAAATATATTAATGATATGTAGTTCTATATCTGTATTGTATCAAAAATTTATTATTCATACGTTTTAAACATCGGTATTATATTTTGTTTAATAATTAGAATATCATTGTTCTGTGAAATCATGGAATATTGATCATATTTTAATCACTCGCTCGTATTGAGATAGATGTCCGAGGAATGCATGACTGATATGTATATAAAATCAAATCATTAAAAATTGTTAATTATGCAGTTTATTATTTTTATGTCTATTAAATGTCCATCCACGCATTATTTATGTACATATATTACATTTCAATATCATTTAACATTTTGTCAGTTCTGAAATTGAGTCATATGTTTATCTGATCAATCATCTGTACCTAATTGGAAAATTAAAAGATGATTTATTGTTTTCAAATTACCAAACTGATACAAATTCCTTCACACCGGAGTCTGTTGTTATGACATTGCAACGTTGCAAGAAGACCAAGCCAAAACGACGATGTCAATCGGTGTTATACCATGTATATACAATAAGTTTTGAAACTTTAAAATTACTATTCGAGCATTACGCAACGAAAAATTAATAGACCCCAAAATAACGCAAACAAAAATTAACAACACTTGTGCGACGTTTTACTGACGACGCATTACTTTGCTGGTAGGGACTTTATTATACATCAATGTAATGTCATGCGATTGAGTGATGCATGGGGCAAAACTAGGTTGCGTAATAAAATAGTGTAACGTAGTCATTTATTTGATGCAATACCATTTTATTTTGCAAATTGAAGATAAGAACTGTGTTTCACATAAAACAGTTATATGCCTTAGTAAATGATTAAGTTTCAATGACTGAATTTAACAATATAAATTATATCCAATGTTCCAAAAGCGATGAGATATAAATGAATAATTATTAGTAATTTCTCAAATTTCAGTTGAATCGATGTCTTCATTTAATGATTTTCATGTAATTTACTTGCAAAAATGCAAGGGAAAAAGTAAAACGAGCGTAGAGAGAGAAAGAATGGTGAAGGTAAAAGGATAAAATAGCAGCCTATAGACACTTAAGCCAAACGCTTGCACTTATTAAAACATTTCTTGTTATATTTTCGTTTATTAAGTATTAAAGTTAGTCACAGAAACCACAGAATAGCAATAAAAATGAATGCAGTTAATCGAAATTGAGCGTATTTTGCTATAAATAAAGACGAAGATAATGCGATATCACACAGTATGATTAATTTTCGATACTTTTAAGCAAAACATTAGTTGTTGGATCGTTTTGCATATTGAGGTCCTGACTCTAAAGGGATCTTCTCTTTTTGTCATGTCTGCCCTGTTTACTCATAAATAACATATGAAAAAAGCAAGTGCTCTTTTTGACATGATTATTGTATTTAGAGCCCGAGCAAATCATACAAATTGTGACAGCTCAGAAATGGTTTTGTGCTTTATAAGACTTCGTTGATAAATTGAATCACATTAAGTACAAAACAATCTGCCAGGGCCTGTCCACACTTTGGCTTTTTTATCCAAGCAAACAAGTTTTATGTGTTCCTTGTGCGATAGGGATAGGTGTATGCCTGTACGCGAAGTCTGGGTCTTTTAATTTACATACATTTTCGGAAAAACAAACAAATGTTTAACTATCATTACAATTGAATCGTTAGAAGCTAAATTTGTTACTGAATTGTATTTCATTTTTGCATTTGTATTCGATCAGATAATGTCGAGACATAATTTTTATAGTCATGGTGATAAGTATGCAAAACTTTGCAATTCAAATATTTAAACTACAAAGTACAAAAACCCGCAAAATTTGGAAACGGAAATCGCCACTCGGTACATCGAACTCCAAAAAGTACAAGAAAG
>LQRL01106509.1:0-19388 GCA_001703475.1 Hydroides elegans | reverse complement strand
ATCTCATTATTCACATATTTTCTACGACAGAATGTTTGTTTTTATTCCATAGACCAGTTGGTTTTACTGAAGCGTTCGAAGGCAATTAGCTTTACATCTGACCTTTACAGATACAAGTATATATCCATTGTGTTGATGAGGATTTAATTTCATGTTTATAATAACTTTGATGCAAGTGCATATGTGACCGGTCATTTCGAAAACCAAATACTGCACTCGCGGTTTATGTTCTGGGCTTTAACAAAAGATTAATAAATAACGTGAGGATTCCACTTCCATGGATTGATGTATATCTGATAGATTCGCAATTCAGCAATCTTATAAAATGTCCGATCGGAGCCTTTTTGAGAAAAGAACTCTGGTGATGTAAAGCTCTGTACAGAATGAAAAGTTCGCGAATCAAACCACAATTTTGTCGCGCAATCATTACACTAAGGTTTTCGCGCAAAACTTAAAATTCAAAATTAACCCTAACCTTTCAAAATCGAATCATTTATAATGTATGATAAAAAAAGTGTGCCAATTACAGAATATAGACATGCTACATTCCAAAATAACGTTAAAAATGGATTTTTGTGAAATTTTTGGGCAGAAACTTACATGTTTCCCTGCGCGTGTAAGACAGTCCGAGTGTTCATATCAAGAGCGAAAATAATTTCAATCCAAACTATGGTCGAAAAACCTGTCGCCGTTTTTGAATGAAAACATAGTACTTAATCCCTTGTGTTCATCCGTTTTCGCACTAAATTTTTGCTGCGATTTTATAATCGCCCAATACATTATGTGACATAAGAAGGGCACCCCACGACAAATTTTTCAAAAAGTTGTTAAATCACCTTAAAATGACATTACAAATATGAATAACAACAAAATAATGGCTTTCGAACAATACAATTTTGCAAAAAGGTGTTCATGTTTTCCAAGCCAGCTGGGCTGTTCCTCCTTTTCTAGCCAGCTTGGAACAGAAAAGGAACACATTTTGCGAAAATCGAAATGTTGATTATAACTAAACTACCTATCATACATTGTATATAACAGTTTATTAAAGAATTGCAAGTAGGTTTAATCAATTTTGAAATAATAATTCTCAATATTTATTACGAAAATGAAGAAATTATCAAAAAAGGTGTTCCTCAATCTTCGAAAATCTCCAAGCTAGAATGAATATCACAATATTTCCAAGCCAGCTAAAATCCGGTGGGGAACACCTTTTTTGGGGAACAGCTCGTGAGGTACTCTTCACATAATAAACCTTTCAAAAATGCTTAAAATTAAATGGGAGAATCAAAGTTTTAGGGCGAAAACCGGTGAACACTCGTTGTGACTGTTTGCGCATAAAATATGCGCGATTTTTTCATTCTGTACAGAGCTTAAGGCAGCGTTCACGCAAAACACGTGCTAATTATGCCAAATAAACGCACATTTTGCGTGAACAGAAGGGATAGATTGCTTTGTCTTTATAAATGTGACTTTCGTGTGTTCGATGTTCGAGAGTGTATTTATGCGTGTTTTTTGTTTGTTTGAAGCTTAAGGTTGTATGTCAAAGCTCAAGGTCGGGTAGCCTTGTGGCAAACTCCGTTTTACTTCTTTTTGCTAATATTCCCATTACGACATATGAATATTAACTAGCGTGACAAAAAAGAAAATCTACAATAAATCAAAGAATAACTGCCTTTTGCCACCATAAACCGTAGCGAGTGTGTGTTTAATGGCATACGGGACAATCTATAAAATGTGAACGTGACATCTTTGACGATTAGAAATAACCATTTCGGACATATATCAGTCCGACCTCCCAATGCGGAGTCAAATATTTATATAATTTCAATTATTTTATTTATGTCATTTTCTCTCATAAACGACTGATCACAATACCCACGTAAGAATTATAATCCAAAAATCTTATACAATTTATGGCCCGTCCGATTTATTGAGAAACGAACTCAGGGAATGTAAAAATATATGTCAAAGCTCAATCTGGGGATAGCATGGTAGCAAAACCATTTTTCTTATTTCCCATTATAGCACACTATACTCTTTTTTGACAAAAAAAAAAGTATAATAAATTAAAGCATTATTGCTTTTCACTACAACAAACCGTGGTGTATGTGAGTGTTTATGGGCATGCGGGAAAATGTATCAAATGTGAATTCAAATGCGAACATGGCATCACCAACGGTTACTAAGTACTATTTTGACACATATCAGTCCCATCTCTCAATGCGAAATCAAATATTGATATAATTTGACGAGTTTTATTAATGTCATTTTCTCTCATAAATGACAAATCACAATACCCATGATAATTATAAGTGTATATCTTTCAAAGTCATCTTTCTACAATCAACATTGATATTATTGTGTTATCATGCCCAACAACAAACGTTAGAGTAAGATTGAAATGCAATGACACTGTATCCTTCATGATTATCAATACTTATAATTCCACTCAAAAATATATATATATCAAAACATAATATTTTATTTATAATAGTATCCATGCAATGTCATTGATATTAGTGTGTCATTGTGCCCAGCAATGGACACAAAATCAAACATAAATGCAATGTGACAGTTTATCCTTCATCGATAACAATACTAATTATACCGCTCAAAACTATTTATATATCAAAATATATTTTTAGGTCTAATACTATCAATACAATCAACATTGATATTATTGTTCCATCATGCCCAACAATAAACTCAAAAATTCAACATACATGTAAATGCAATTACAGTTTATCCTTCATTCCATAACCATACTAATAATAATTCCGCTAAACATATTTATATATCAAAATATATATTTCATAGCTTTAATACTATCCATTCAATATCTTAAAACCTTCTATACCACACTATTCGACTTCCTTCATCCCTCAATATATGTTTTATAAGTTTAATACTATCTAATAAACAACTCCTCCCTCCTACACCACACTATTGGATTTCCTCTGTCCGTCAAGCGCATAATCCTTGTGCAGCGAATTCGATTTGACGAACGAACTCCGTGACGTGCATTGATACGTGTACGACGGCATTTTACTGGACGATCGCTTGGGCGGAAGTAGCGCCCTACATTGTTTCTGACATGCGCACTTACGCAGCATCAATATGCAAATGAGGCGAATGTTCTGCATGCGCATACCGTAGGTTATGGGATCAAGGATGAATTTGACGTAGGGTAAAAGCATCATGTAGTATAGTAAAGGGTTGCTGTTCATTTTCATAGGGTCCTGTGTGAGCGATATAATGTATGTGATTGAATAAGGCAGAACGATTGCAATGTGTATGGCGGTTAAAATAACCGTTGTATAGAACACTTTCGATTCGCCTTTCACTTCTTGGTTCACGCGGACTCGCGCGAATTCTCGCTGAAGTGCTTTTATCTCGATATTAATGCGCGTTAAGTTCACGATAATTCCAATGGATATCATGGCCACAATTCCAATACCAACGCATGAACTTACATTGATAATAGTGCATATGACTTCTAAGAGATCCTCAGTACATTCATACGAATGCGTGGTTGCTAAGAGACTGAAAAATATACTGAGCGATAATACAAAAGTCACAATCCACGAGCAGACGATAAAGATAACTACTTTTCTCTTGCGGATGATACTCGAGTGCTCCAGCGGTTTACAAATCGCGTAATACTGCGCAGTCGAGAATCCAAACAACGTCAGAGCACTGACCAACCCCACGGCCATCTGCGCAAACAACGTCCCGCTAAAATAAACCATTATCTTGCACGATTGGCCGGTGAGGAGCATGATCATAAATTGGCGCCTAAACAAATACATCGCGTTATTGCTGATCCAGCTCAGCGCACTGGCGAGGATGTTGGACGTCACTAAGTTAATGAAGAGCGTGTGGTAAATGGATAAACGCAGGTTGTTCTCGACCGCTACACAGGACAACGACATCAAGTTGAGCATAATGGCTGCCATGGCAACAATGAGTTCCAAAAGAACGCGGGCGCCCGAGTAGAGACTATCCGAGAACAATGCGTCATTATCCAGACCCGCATTGAATAGCAAATCGGCCAGGGATATGTTGGCATTGCTTTGGTCTGGTTGCGTGGAGTTATGATTGGCTATGATGAGGTTTAATCCATCGTCGTTTGTGTTGCGTTTCAGGCCACCGGTTGTGGTGGAAATCCGTTCAATGTCTATGATGTGTTTGGCGTCATTTGCTCCGATTTTGGATTTTTCATTGTATTCGATTGACGCGTATGTGCTGTTGGCTGATATTGTTGTAATTGTGAGCAGCAGTAGAATGCATTTAAAGGGCAGCTCGTTGATGCGATGTAGATATGAATACATGGTTTATCTTTGGTTATATATTGGTCATATCCGTAAATCATTTATTTGAAAAATACATGATATCCAATATTGTTAATAGTTAAAATGCACAAAAAATCAAACTTCATCTATATTTTAATTATCAATTTTCATTCAGCACCATTGATGCATAGTCTGTGTTTTTATTTGAGTTCTTATTTTGACATTTCTGAACTTCGAAAACACCCTTTAAGGAAGCTTGTCGTGTTTTTGATGTATGCATTAGATAATTGTATGTTGAAACACTCTATATTTAATTCATAGTAATTACATTTGCTCGATGCAAGTTGCGCTTTCATATATTAAATGAAATCAGTTTTATACATTTCATTATGCCAACCATACTAATCAAAATGAATGCTTTGCTTTTGTGTTTAATGTTGTGCAACCCTCAATTAACGAGGTTTATGTAATGTGTAGCAAACATTTATTAAAGTATCTCATTTAAGATCAAGTTCAAAACACATTGTCATATTTCATATTTTTAAGTAAAATTCAGTCTTTATTAAAACATGTACTAAATTGATCAGCTTGTCAGACTGACTTTTAAAGTTATTTTTTATTTACTTTAATTAATTGTTTTAATCAAATATCTTTATAATTGACACATCTATTAATTATCCATTTCAAAGAAAATGGCGAATTAAAAATTATAAAAATTACATCCGTTATATTTCATTGTTTTTAAAAATTGATAAAAATGATATACTTTGTATTTGAATTAATAATTGTGAGCCTGTTTATTATTTCACGATTAAAGTCACATCCTTTTTCCGAATTCAAATCTGTTATTATCGTTAGCAAATACAAATATTAGATGAGAAATCTCAAGAATCTCTGACTCTTTGGTGCAATGCTGAGCACACTTTAAGGCGCCTCCGATAAAAGCTGACCGTTTTAAGTTGCGCGCCTTCCAAAAGGAGAGAGGAACCATTTATGATGAACTTCCAAACCTTTTAAAGAGTGAACAATGTATTTATTGTTATGAAGTATGCGTGCAAATAACTTAATTTTAAGAAAAATGTTTAAAGAAAAATAATTAACAATATTATCTGCTTAGATACAAAACTCCCAAATGGTTATTTTAATTAAGTGATCACATTTTTGTTCATATGCCTCCCTTGAGTGCGTGTTGAATTAATTATTCACATTCTAAATACCATGTCATTAGTTTAAATGTATGACATTTTCAAGTCAGACAATTTTCGAGGAAAAAAAATCATCAATAGAAAATGGAAAGGGAGCGCTAAACGTGCATTTATAATTTCAGCTGTTCCCTGCAAAAACGTAGACTTAATATGATTTTTTTAGTATGCAGATTGTTGCTGACTTTGTGCACATCATAAATACAGGTAGGCTCTAGGCGCAAAGATTTTGTGTTTTTTTTTTTATCGATCAGTTATTTACAACAGTATTCCTGTAATATACAATGGCTAGATTTCTTATGATAGAGATATGAATCTTATTTATGAGATATATGAGATATTTATGATATATCGTTTCATGGTATCCGCCCGAAAAGTTTCCGCTCAAAACGTTTCCGGCCATAAAGTTTCCAAAATTGACAACATGCGACAGAAAGTTTCCATCCAAAAGGTGCTTAAATACACATCTGGTGTAAAAAAAAGTTTATTTCCACTCGGGTTTCGACTCCACAGCACCGTTTATTATATAATACGAAACATAATAATGTTCATTATCTTTATTAAGATAGTTTTGACTAGAAACTTTTTGTCATATGTTGTCAATTTTGGAAACTTTATGGCCGGAAACATTTTGGGCGGAAACTTTTTGGGTGGAAACTTTTAGGGCCGGATTCATCGTTTCATACAAATTCTGTTATTTTTCATTCATCAATACCTCCCTGATACCATAAAGGCCAACTAACGGCATTCCATACGCTCAATCGCTTGTTCACATTTTTGTTCTAGATACACTTGACAAAAACAAATGCGAGTGCGGATAAGATAATCGACTCCTAAGTGCATCTCATATCTACTCCTCCTTAGCCAACGCGTTAACCGCTCTTTAAACGGGCCTTATAGTGGTAAGATGCATCATATAGTGTCGATGAGTATTTAACGCCTTCTTCAGTGAAATACAATTACTGGCCAGCTCGTCTTAGTACACCGATGATTGTGTTTGAGCAGAAGGGTGGGATTCTGTGATACGGACAAGATCCATTTATGAATAAAATATTATAGATTCTAGTTGCTCCTCAACATATATCTGATGTCTTTTGCCAATCATATTTGATGCTTTGTCATGATTTAGCGACTCAAACTCAAGTTTCCGGATCATAATAATCATATATTTGATCAACTTTACTTAGGTACCAGCGAAAGCTTTTTTTTTCAAAATCAAACCGTTTTCAGTCGCGGATTGCAGGTGCCCTTTCGCTCTTAAATGTTCACTCCCAATTAAATATATTCTAGATCTAGACCTTTTGTTTCAGTTACTGTGCTCCTATTTATTTATTTTTAAATATAATTACAAAACACAAATCATGACAAAGAAATGTTGAATGTAAGCATTGTCACACTTGGATGAAATAAATCTCGTGATTTCCAAATCCTCTCACCCTTGCTCTAAAGGAGGCCTACGATGACACTCCTCGATCATCATTCAAGGATGCAATCCCATGCAGTGTCTCGTCGCAAAGATCAAAAAGGCATTTGTCATTTTTGTGTCCATGGTTCAACCTAACAATACGGATGGTTTTTTTTTTCACTCGAGAATAAGGCATTGAGTTGAAAGTATTTTCTGCGTAAAAGCATGGGATCAGTAAAGAAACAGCTCAAGGAACAATCAGGGGTTTTAGTCCGTGTGTAATGTATATTTACATTTATAAAAGGTAATAGAAAAGTGTATAGAGCTAATTTACTCAAATATAAGACTATTTCCATTTGCCATTGATTCTGCTATATCTTAAAACATTTCAACAAGCACATAAGGTATTCTAGAATAAAAAAAACAAATATATGACTTGTATCTAATCGTTTGTAAAATGTCGAACTAATTTAGAATTTAAGTTTGTAATGATATGCGATAATAACTATTTTTTTCATCATTTAATCTATCTGAATAAGCGATCCAGCCAGTGCACAGCTGTTCGAGCAACTTAACGTATCAACATGGATGCCAATTTTATAGCGATAAAATATTACAGCGCTATTATCTAGAAACAACAATAACCAGCAATATAACAAGCAGTGGTCAAGAAAACAAAGCCCTATTCCTTGTATGAGGAAGACAATATTCTAAAAACGCCTGCCCACTGGACACACAAAAGGGGACAGGAGCTAATTACGGGAATGAAACACATGACACCCGCCTGTCCCATCCGGGGAGTTGGCGTGTATGTCAAAGCCAAGGATGGGGCTCGAGAGATGCAATTAAAACGCACAGGCGGCGCTTGACCAAAGGGTAGGATGGTGCCTATGCACAGGCTGTGGTGAATGTAATCACAAGATTAAGATATCATGATGTGAAGTTTAAAAAAGATGGCATCGTTTCACCAGCATGGATTCCAATGTCTGATGTTTAAATATAAATTTAAAATATGCATAGAAAATCACCTTGAACCCATTCTAAGTCAAGGTCACGGACATTAATTCAAACGATCTTAATGTTAAGATACATGTAGCTCGAAATAATAAGTAAGTTGTTTAAAATACAGGAAAAATCAAATGTTATAGGGTTTATGATTTTTATTAATGGACGTTTTTCATGAATATAAAATAAATACACTACACATTTACAATTAGATATACAAAAATAACAAATGCAAAATAAAATATGTTTAACATTAGAAAATCAGCAAAATGATAATTTTATATTTCAGCTGTGCCTTGATAATGATCATGATTAATTTCAAATTTCAGATCATCAAATCCTTTAAATGCAATAAATATGTCATGAAAAACATACTTATTTGGGGATATGAACGCTTAAAATAGTTGAGGAGATTTGCAAGATATGTATTGAAACTTTTAAACATAGGTTATAATATATAATTGAAAAGATAATATCTTTTCTTAATCCTTTATAAGTAATTTAACAAATTAGGTTATGTACATAACATATATAAACAAAATTGTATCACAATCATTGTGCGTAATAAATACGTATTTCAAACACAATGCCGTGCTTGCCAGTAAACATGGCGTAAAGCTATTGATATGAATCGGTAGCTTAGTAAATTACTCATGAAAATGGCGATCCCCGATCGATCACCTAACACTAATCATAAACAAAAGCAACGACTTGAACGTCTATAGCCGCCAATTTAATGGATACGCTTTCATACCTGTTCATTTATATTCGTTTCCATCAACCTGATTTGTTTTATCCAAAGCCATTAAATACGAGTCTATTGTAAATTTTACTGATTGTGATTATATTAGTACATGTACTTTTTTTTACGTTTTAGCCGCCATTACCAAACTGCTTTCGTATCTTTAAATGGTTAAACCTGCCATCTACATCTCGAATCATTACGAAATTCAAAGTGTTAAATAATCTTAACGTAAACATTTTTCCAAATAGGAACGTAAAACTTGAAATTTCAAATATTGCATACACTTTCAATCACGTTTAACCTTTAATTCATAACCGTAACAACACAATGCTATTATTTATACTACAGTTAGAATGTATATGATCAGTTAGTTATTTATTCTTACTATGTTGACAGCAACCTACACTTAAATAGATTTACATCATATACTCAAATGAGTATTGGCAAGAAAGCATTTAAAGTCACTTATCAAAATATATTCGCTTTATAGATTGCACGATGGATAACAATAATCAAAATATATTTTCAAACCAAATTAAAAAGTTAACCAAAATATTAAATATTCATAAAGGCTTTCCGGCATTTGGAGGATTGACCATAATTGAACATATAAATATGACAATAAAATATATTACATAACAAGGGCATTTTCAAAAATAACCTTAAATATAACTTGAAATGATTCAGAAGACAATGAGCAAACCTGCTGATAGATTAAGGTTATATGACAACCCCTTTATCTGGCTATAATTCCACTTTTGTAATGAACCTAATGTTTTCATATATGTATTGAATCAACAAAAGGATGCTGCAAAAGAAAAACATTTTGAATTTCCGGCCTACTTCACATTTTTTTAGAAACATCAAAAGTAAAATAAAATCAATTACACTAATGCCTCATTATAAGAAATAAGATTTCAGAAAACCTTCCACATATAAAATATGATTTACCCAACAATAAAGCACTATGTAGCAATAAAAAATCATAACAGTCACTTTGGGTTGAGGTCAACAAATGAATCGGTCAGTGTTGTGGGTCAATTGACAAATTCATTTTTATCATTTCATTTAAGCTAACACTTAAGCGACGCAAAACGCGGACCATAACAATAAACAGAGTGACGATCTATTCCCATCTGGACACAAGGAACATCCTGTTGGACGGATATTTAACCGGAAATTCAATATTGCACGCACTAGTGTCATTAATGGACAAAAGACGACATCTAATCTCAATGCATTAGGCCAACAATATTTTCAGATGCAATCTAAAAACCAATTAAGAATTTATTTTCAAAATTATGTTATTATATTATTTATCCGGCTTTTAGCGCCTCTAGCATAAGTTACAGTAAACTAGAAATGAAGGGGTGGGGGCAAAAATTGGAAATATATTGAAAAGCGGCTTTGCAAGTTTACAAATATGTCAATAACATCAGCATATCTGACCGGCTATAATCTTTCGTTTGCTTTTTTATTTTGATATTTTTATCATATATTAAATATAAATACGGAGTTTTACTGTATGCCCATACCATTCCCATCCCAAAATAATGATTTTACATAAAATATAAGAGCGCATTTCTCTATGTTGAACCACAGACATTTGCCTGTGCTTTCAGACGGCAGTCATTTGAATCAAATATACTTCATGTTTATGTGAAGGATCAATTAGGGATCTTCAACAAGAAACCTTAAACTTATTGATTACTAAATTAGCTAATTAAAAGTAGGGAATTATTCGTTTCAGTATATTGCACGGTTTGAGTTTGTTTGATAAACTAAAGATATGTAATAGGTGAGCATGTAAAACGGGTCAAACGATCAAAGAACTTAAACTTAAAGCAATTGATAATAAAGGGTAAATAAATGCACACAAGAAATATATAACTAAATACATGATAATCATAATACAAAATATCAAAAATACAAAATAATTGAAGCTTTTTAATCAATTGTTAATGTTGAATATTAAACTGGTGAATATAAATATCAAAACTGTTTGAAGATATTGTACCTTCCATCAACACTTTTCATCAACGCAAGAAATACCTCTTAGTTATGACATGGATTACGAGTCATGTGGTCTAATATCTAGAAAAAAATATGTCCTATACAACAGACCATATGTGAACGAAAACATTTAGCTATATGACTATACATGTACATTGATGGTTCACGATCGAGATTCGATAAACTCACTTCTACAACTTATAGATATGGCCTCAAATATATGCAGGACGGATAATATTAAGTTCACTAACTACTCTACAGTTGGACCGAAAATAATGACATTTCTGTCCTACATAATATAAACTTTAACATATGTAGCCTACAAGTACATTGTATGGTCCCTCAAGAGACAAAACACGATATGGGAAAACGTACAGAGATACACTGATAATTGTAAAACTACATTTCAGATTCTTTAATCTTTAATTTATTTGTACTGAAATGCAGGCACGTGATAAATACGAAAAATGTATGATAACACACAACAGATACTTACAATTAATCTTATGAACATTCATATTTATCCATTTTGGTTGTGAAAGTGTCAATATTCTTTCCTTATAAAGATGGCTGTAAGGACCCGTTTTCACTTTTTAAAACTCACTAATACCGAAGCTCATCAGAGTACTTACATTTTGTAGATCACGAAACCAGGTGAATACATCGGGGTACGTTATCAAAAACCATTAAAATGACTAATACTTATTTGACATGAAACATTAAGAATAACATAATATAATCTCAGACGGATGTACTCCCTTGTCTCTGTATATGCGGCTGCGTCCTTGACAGCGATGGATACATAACACGCGTAGAACTGACTAGAGCCGACCCGAAAGCAATACTCACAGGTGGAACCGACGTTGACGGAGTATTACCCCCCTCACCACCACCACTCAAACCACCGGAGGGCATTTGAAACAGGACAGTGCACACGCCTGCAATCCCGTCGTCCGCTGGTTCAAGCGCCACCGGGTTGATACTGAATCGCTCGTCGGCTGTGGAGAACAAGTTGTTGAAGTTGCCGTGGAGGAGATCGGATCCGAAACTGCAGATCGAGTGAGTCCGGTGTTTGGAGGAGGGCGTTGTGGTGGTAGAGCGGTGTGAGGTATGGTGGGAGAGGGTGGAGCCGAAGGGAGAGGGAACGCGTTGGTGTGTATTGTGGTCAGCATGTTCTCCAGCTGTATTAATTGAGGAATGTTGCGTTGACGGATGTGTACTTGAGTGGTTGCGCGACAACGCCGATCCACTTCGCAACCCGCGTTGCCTAGCACCGCCATGACCACTTTTCCTATGATGATGCGACCGCAGTGATCCCACACTCCCTACACCAACACCCACTTCATCAAACACATCACCACCCCCTAACAAGGCCTGCGCATCCCCACTTCCCTCCATGCCATCATACCTGTCCACCCGATTATCGCTCACACCACGTGGCATCTCAATATACGCGAGACACCTCGCAAACGGGCGCGACGCCATGCAGCGCATTTCCTGCTGTCTGCGCACGCGTGACCGCTGTGCATCGAAGCTCTGCTTGATCTTCCACACGAGTACGATGATGGCCAACTTCATGAAGAACGAAGCGAAAAAGACGGAGAAGAAAACAAAGAGATCGATGGCAGGGTGGTCCTGGCGGAAGAATAGGGAGCCACTCGTTTCGTCATAGTGCGAGGAGGAGGAAGAGGAGGAGGGATGGCGGCCGTGGATGACCAGGAAGAAGTGGGTATCCTAAGCAAAACAAAAACAGGAAATAGGCAGCTGATTAAAATTATGTTGTCAAAAGTGTCAATAAAATATAGGTAAAAGTATTACATGTATATATTTGTGGCGGCCGTGTATGACATAAATCGCTGGATTTCAAATTGTCATGTAAAATAAAGCTAAATTTTGTTCAGATCAATCGATAAGATAACGATAATAATCGTTAATATGAGTATGAGCCTGCGTAATATCTTTACGGTTTTTACAAGGGAAGAACCATTACTATAAGCATACTTAAGGTAATTACACGGGGTTATACTATAAAATATACACTTGGTAGAAAATGATCAATTTAGGATGTTGCTTACACATCGGCGCGGGTTATACACCGGATCTCAAAACAGTATTCTTGATTTTCACTGGATGTGGGTTATACACCGGTACGGGTTATACACCGGCAATTACGGTAAATGTCATGATGCTATCAAGAATCTGTCTTGTTTAAAGAAACATAAAACTTAATTTGTTGATAAAATTATTTTCATTGGAAATTAGTACTTACCGATAGCTCGTGCGCATGCTGCGGTAAATCAATAAGAAGTCGGTTCTGTACATTGCTCACTAAAAGCAGAGTCTGATTGTGCTTGATGGATAGATAGGTGACGATTCCTTTCGCTTCTGCGTGCACGAATTTGACGGTTTTGTTGTTGAAGGGGACGTACGTGGAGTTGGACGTGCTTCGCTTCACGATTGAACGGAATCTATGGTAAAAAGAGAGAGAGAGATACTTCATTGGTTATCCATGAGTTAACCCCTTTAAATTATTAATTCAACATACATGAATATTTATTCTTCGAATAATTGTTTGGTACCTTCTGCTACACTTATCCTCCCCATAATACACCTCACCCGTCACTCTTTTAGTTGTCTCCAAGTACACACTAACTTTCATCTCCAGTTTGGTCTTCGGCTCAGTTCCTATCTTCCGCCCCCTTCCCCTCATATCCTACTAATTTTTTCCGCTAGCATCTTACTCTTTTCCATCTTTACCGGTTCTCAGTCATATAATCGGCCAAATCCTGCCCCGCGTCCCTTCTATTCCGCACCCTCCTCAACTCCCCGTCTTCATATGTATAATTCTCAGTCTTTTCCAGATACTGCGGGTCGATTGTAACCACGTGGCTTCCGGTCAAGGGGTCGACGGAGACGATGAAGCTGTTTTGGAAGGGAGCCAGCCACACGTCCAGGGCTAGAAGAGGCAAATATATTGTGATTTACATTTATGGTATTAGAAGGCATTGCTTAAATTAAACATACACTGTGTGTGATACGGTGTTTTTATGGGTGAACTCGGAATAATATAAACTCTTTTTCCTGCATTATTTCTAGGAGAAAAATGATGATTTATATCCTGATAAGACAGTAGACTAACGTGGTTGACCTGGACTTGTGATTGGCCCAGCAAACGTAGACTTGTCATGAAGTTAAAATTCTGCTTTGACCATTTTAACTATGAATCTTTTTTTTTTTCATCCTTAACCAAAATGACGAAAGAGCTGTTATTAATGCCTACCTCCATATGTGACATCGACTATGACTTTAATATCGACATTGAGATATTTCGGTTTAACAGCAAAGAATTGAGTTCTTCCATTGGGCTTGATCTTGATCCATTCTTGCTTCTCGGTCGCCATCTGTTTGTAGCACTGGTGTCCGTCTGTGGGGCGGCCCATGTAACCCTCAACGCATTCAGAACACTGAAAAGGAATTGGGTATTATATATGGTCATTCATACACTAAGCGATAGATTAGATTTGTAGATATTTTGTACGCGAGCTATGGTGTCCGTCTGTGAGCCGACCCATGTAGCCCTCTACGCATTCAGAACACTGAAAGGGGAAAAGCATATCCATGTTTGTTGTGTTAAGAAACTATACACAAACTAGCAGAAAAAAAAGAATATTGTAGATATAGACGCATGTACAATAAGATGTCTAGACTGAGAATGTTCATAGACATAGGAGGACGTTAGAAAAAAACTAGATTTTGGCTCATTTAGCTGAAACGGTACCGCCTGATGGCAGTGGCTGAAGTTGCTGGTTAACGGTGACAATAACAAGTCATGTGCAAGTATCATATTAGTTAACATGACATATGGTATTAATCTTACGTACACTAATCTCGATTTCAACCATAATGTGGAAGGTAACATACCTGTCTCTGGTAGCATGGCGGATCCGCGTCCTCGAGCGCCGTGCACTGTGTGGGTGACCTTGTGTTGTTATGGCAATCGCAGTTGCCCTGGTCGACAAGCGGGTTCGAGGTGCAGCTGATTCCCGTGTCTCGGTCGCACGTGCTGCAATGCCCGTTGCACATGCACCTGGGGGAAAAATAGGTTGGTATATACACAGGTAGCATTTGTTAGGTCATAAAATGTCAAACATATTGGGTTAACAATGAAGCATAGTCATGGTTAAAATCGTATGAGCGTCACGCCTCTCCCTAGCTGCCTCCCGTTCTTGGTTTTACACGTATGTTATACCGAATAAATAAACAGCTCGCTTCGAAAATTAAACCATTGGCGCCCCAGGTTCGATATTTTCTGTTCAAATCTCGTTAAAAAATATGTTCAATCGCGAAGTGCCAAGTTAATGGACCTGCATGTACTATTATGTTAAGTACATGGACATCAAGTGTGACAACTTAAGTAACAAGAAATGATGCGCTGGCCCCAATAGAACCATTTGAGTGAAAGCTAATAATTTTGGTCAACCAATTTAAATGACTTACGGTCGGCATGCGTGGACTAAAAGGATTAATTTTGAGTGAAACCTAGGTATTTTGGTAGACGAAATTAAAATATGTTAGGGTCAACTGCTAATAAAGAGAGTCATTCTTAAACTCTACTTACGGTTGGCACACGTCGGTGAGCGGCTGCGTCTCGAGGCGGAAATATCCCTCCTGACACTGGTCACACTTCCGGTCTTCTGTGTTGTTATGGCAACGCACGCACACGGCGTTGTTAAGGGGGCCGGACGATGCTAGGGAGGCCTGAAAAATAGGAATGTAAATTATTTAGGTTTACAAAGGCAATAAGTAGACAAGGATGAGAGAACACGGGAGCCTATATTGGTATCGAAATCAAATGGATATTTTTTTCAATATCTAAATTAAAGCATAATTGTTTTCAAGATATTTCATTTTTATAACAGGAAGTGGATACATAATTTATTTCAAAATTGGTATTAAAAACATTTTTGGAGCAAAGATAAAATAAACGGAACCTTGGACAATGTCACCGCTTAAAAACAAATATTCCTCTCTTTTCAAAATCACAACCCCCCTCTTACCACAGTGTCCCTGGAGACCGTAACGCCATTGTTTGTCATCCGTTCAAGCAGATCGTCGTCAAGACAGAGATCGCTGTGTCCGTGGCAATAGTCAAGACAGGGCTCGCACGTGCCGCCGTTCCGAGCGTCGCCCACGTGTAAGACTTGACATGTGTCGCATTGAGAACCCTATGTAAAAGGGGGATAAGAGTGAAAAATATGTGTTCCAGTACATTAAATTCCAATAGTTAAAACTTAATAACCTGGAAGACTTGCACATATCGTATTGGCAGTTGAAGGGAAACAAAAATTACACACTACATGCACTTAATATTTGAAATGAGTTCTCCCATTAAAGATTGATTTTGAATTTTGGCGGCAACATTTTTTTTTATTTCAAAATTCTCCATCATTGACATGTCGTACAAATACATGTACATATTGTGTAACGATTACATTTTTCTTAAGTATTATGTATCTGACGTTATTATATAGACACTTCTAGATTTAAATTCAATATCATGCATACCAATACATTAAATTGCCCCCCCCCCCTCCTACATTGGTCACCATTCCCTCAACCCTACCTGCGTATTATCCCTGCACTCGAGGCAATCCCTCAGCCCCTCCGCAGTCGCATCCCTGCACTCGCTGTGTCCATTGCACTGACACACGTGATCGCAACTCTCTCCCACGTGGCCGAATGCGCATGTGCACGTGTCAGGGGCTGTGCACGTGCCGTGAGGCGGGTCGCAGGGCTGGGAGCAGACGGGCTCGCATTGTGTGTAGCGGATCGGGCTGAAAAAAATTTAGAAGGATAAACAAAAGGGGATAAATTGTGTCAGCATAATTTTAATATTCTATTTCGGTTGATAATCAATTATACGAATATTCGTAAAATGATAGAGATGTAATAGCTGCTTGAAAATGTTGATTTAAAAAGCTGGTCAATATAATTTTCTGACATATGCAACTGGTATCACAACGGGTAAAAGTGTAAAAAAATGTATCCAGCAAACTCACTCTGCATTGACGAAGGCGTGTTGCGCATGCGTGTGTGTGGCCATTCTGTATCCGGTCTCACAGCTACACTCGAACCCGTCAATCAAATCCACACACATCTGGTTCGCGAGGCGATGGCAATCGTGGTGTCCGTTCAGGCACTCGTTCTCGGGAGGGCACTCAGTGTAGAACCAGGTCAGGTTCGAGCCCAACAGAGTCGCATCTGTAGCATAGAAAGGGGGATGGGATTTAAAGAAATGTTATAACTTGTCAATATGTATTTGATGAGAGTTGATTGTTTATATTTAAGAGCTCGTTATAATTCTCATGCAGGCAAAATACCAAGAGGATCGAGCTATGATTAAAAGTATCTGAAACCAAAGCTTGGAGCACGAGGGGATGGGTTCGTATAAGGTTAAAGTGTGATTCATACGAATTGCAGTTGCATTATCAATACATGAAACATAAACGGTGGTAGTTCAGTTGCTTGAAGTTTTGTTTGCTTGACTGGGCATAGCTATTTGCTATTTAGATCTAACTGAAACCGTAAACAATTCCATTTTTCCCATATCAACACTTATGAACCCATATCAACACGTACCTTGCAACGTCTGGTCGGCATAACTAGCCTGCGTCTCAACACAGGTATCGTATGAAGGCCCGAGCAGCCCTCCCTCCATACATCTCCCTGCTCCGTTCCCGAGACCCTCGCTGCACCAACCACAATTAGGGACTGACTGGCACGATGAACAGCTGAAAATGGCAAAAAAAAGGAAATGTTAGTATGTGTTGCATGCTATAACTTAATGTAAACAATTGGGACATCGAAATGAGGTAAGTATATTCTTTAACCACACCATGAGACTTGATAATTGATGGTGTAATATCAAACGCTGAATGCTAAGCTTAACACGTACATGTATATCAATGAATAAGTTTCGAGCCGATGGCTCAAGCCTGTTACCGATCGCTGTTTTTAATAGAATCAACCTACAACTCCTTCAAATATTACAAATTCGTTACATACATGTAGATAAACTGTAGATAAACTGTATTGGAATAGAAACCAACCTGGTATGCGTGTGGCATGGCGCGGGGCAGAGACGCTCGCTGTGCTCGATGATCAAACCGCATTCGCCGAATGCACAACGCAGAGGAAGCAGCATCGGAGGCATGCACTGAAATAGGAATTTAGGTATGGTATAGATCTACTTTATACTTGCTGGGGTGTTCATACTGATGCACATACTGATCATTCATTGAAAAGGGCATATTGGAAGCGCAGTATATGAATCAAATTGTTCAATGAATATTGTGGGAGAGGACAAGATAAGTTGCAAATTCAAATTTGGATTTAGCTGTAAACGAAAACTAGGCTTAGAAAAAGCAAATTTTAATACCAGAATAATGTGTTGATAAATGATGTTCCAGCGTTTTAAGAGTATTTTGCTATTTCACATCTAGTATGATATGCAAGCCTTTTGAAATGCCAAAATAAGCTGTATTTTCAATAAAGGTAGATTTTGTGTTTGTCTTTAAAACAGAGGTTTAGCACTATAATGCATGCATTTATACAGTCTTTCGCATAAACAACAAAAAGGTCAATTTGTAAATCATCACACCGCATTGGACACTGTATTGCAAAGACTTATGAGTCATCTAGCCACTGACTACCTACTTACTTGAAAACTCAAAACAAATTATCCAACAGTTGATATTTCACAAATCTGTGAAATTTGCATACGTAGCTATGTTTTTTTTGCACGCCAATCATTTTTTTTCCAGACTTCGGTTTTCAGTTCGAGATATTTGAGACAATCAGCTAAGTTGTTTTGACGCTTGTTAAACTAGAAATGTGTCCGTCGGAGCACGAATGGCCCGTTTCTCAAAACTCAGTGAAGCCGCCAAAATCAAACAAAAATCAAATTATTGAAACAATTTCCGAATCAAAAAATTATCATACTAGGTTATAATAGTATCATTATAGTACTTGTCTGTATGAGTTGGGATTCGAACCCAAGACCTTATGATTACGAGTCTGATGCTCTATCGCTGAGCTACAGGCCCATTTGAGATATGAATGAATGTGCACACCATTTCAACTAAAGTAAACAGAAGTCACATAATTTATTTTGACTGATTAGACCACTTTATTCAACAACTTTCGGTTTCCATAGCATAATAAACAAGAAAACAAGTTAATAAACATAATTTGCACACTTGTCTATGATTTTTTTTGTCTTAATCGAGATTCGAACTAAGGACCTCTAGCACCATAGACAGATCCGCTACCAACTGAGCTATTGCGCCCGATGTGAAATAGCTAAGCTCAAATCAGTCGATATGTTTGACATTCAAGGGATAAGCTTATATGTATGCCCCACACAGTCATGCGTAATATATGCAATACCAAAAGTTGCAGATCCCGAGTGCAAACCCCTAAGAACAAGGTTATAAATTAAAACTAAGTTAATATAAGGAATAACTTTTCAGCCATCACGTGACCAACCTTTCTGCTAACGGCAGGTGTGAACGTGCATAAGATACACGCCATAGACCCGTCTTACCGAAAGCGAATAGTTTATGGTCATGAGGTATAGGCTAATGTTTTCAGACCCACCCGACCCCCCCCCCTATCCCGGGGACAGACCGGAAGAGTAATGTCGGTCGAAATGGGAGACACACATC